>PVJN01009019.1:0-52817 GCA_004026805.1 Lasiurus borealis
GCAAAAGTCGCTCGCTCAACGGCTCGTATCTCAAAAATCTCATATATTAGGGCACTCGTATCTCGAGGTACCACTGTGTTTGAAATCCAATGGTTTAGAGCTTTCCCTGGACTCAAATCAATAAATCACAACAGACTGAAAGTACCAGCAGAATATACTGTGGAAGCTATTTATGCTTTCTTCCCCCTCCTCCCCCCCCCCCCCCCCGCCACCTCTAAGCTCTGTCCCCTAATAGGGATGCCGGGTGATTTGCATACCATGATGTTTTGTCTCCTTTCCTTCTTGTAGTGCTCCCAAAGGTGTCAGAAGAAACGGTGTCTCCCACCAGAGCACGGAACATGAAGGACTTTGAAAATGTAAGTGGAGACGCCAAGTTACCAGCCCTAACAAATCATGCCTGCTGCCGCTGTCCAAGCAGACCCGGGAGGGAGCCGTATTTCCTGACCAGGGCCTGAGCTGGGTAATGCCAGGGTTCGGAGGAATGCCGTGAGACTCCTGCACACCCAGGCAATCAGCCCGTGAATACGTGGCCAGTTATGGCTTCTAACGGGATCAGCAATTTCCAACTCGGGGGAAGGTGGTGTATTCTGGTGTCCCGACTGTGAGGTTATTACACTCTCGCATAGTTGAGAGGAGCTTATATTTGTCAAGGGCTTTTTTGTGATGTCAGACGTCTTATTTATGGTCCCCATTTAATTTTTGCTGCAACTCTGTGAGGTATTTTGCATTATCCTCATTTTACAGATAAGGAATCACATAATATGTAAGCGGCAGAGCTGGGGTTTAAATCCAGGTTTTTAATGACTCCAAAGCCATTATTCTTTTCCCCACATTGGGGTGGCTCCTTGCATTTTGTAGGCTTCGTCTTTGCTGCTTTTGAATGAAATGCGAGCAGCCTGGACTCAGTGCTGTTGGTAATTGTTGGAGGATGGATTACGTGCTGATAGATTTGTCTCCTGTATTTAATGTCTTTTGGCACCGTGTCTTTCATTTGTTAGTGGAGGGGGGGAAGGAAGGTTTGTTGTCAAGTAACAGGAAAATAAGGTTATTTTCCCAATTCCAAATCTCCTTAACAAGGTACCTGTTCAGTGCTCTCATTTATCATAGGAAGAATTAGACTCTTTTTCATTTGTAACTAATGGAATCCATACCGTCCAAGATAAAGGAGATATTTATCAGAGAGAAGACGGAGGACACCGAGAAGGACATTCCCCAATTGTGTTTCTCTCTCCCCAGTGGTCTGCGCAGAACAGAGCGGTACTGTCTCTAGATTTAATTTAGAATGCTCATTACTGCTAATAGTTATCTGCAAACCACCAGTGACCAATTGAAGAAATGACTTGTCAGATCTCTAATGGAAACAAGTAATTTCTGAGCTTTGAGTTGTTATAATTTCAACTGTACAACATGATCTATGCCGTGGGGTCTGGGGCCTCAAACGAATGAGATTTGATTATTTCGCATTGTGTATAATTAAAATGTGCTCTACTATTAAACGGTGGTTCCTGGTTTAGCACAGAGTAATAACAGCTACTGCTTATTGAGCTCTTGTTCTGAGCTGGGCACTTACGTATTAGGCTCTTCATATACATTACATTAATATTAAAGCAGCTTTGCGAGATATCGTTATTTAATTTATGAAGGTCACGGTTTTGAATTTTATTTCGAGATGGAAAAATTTAATAGAATCTTAGAATTTTTGTTTCACGCTTTATTGTCTGCCTTTTGACGTGGGTGAATCCAACCCCCTTTATTATATGTAGGAGAAACTGAGACCCAGCGGTGTGGCATGGCAAAGCTGGTCTCTTAGGACCACAGCCTCTGGAGCCAGCCTGCCTGCTCACCTACTTCTGCTGGGTGACCTTGGGCCTGTTACGTAACACTTTCTATTTCGTAGTGCTGTTGTGAGGATTAGGAGTGTGTGTGTGAAGCACATGTGCCTATCGGGTTCATCTTGTATCAGCTGTTGCTCCTCTTATAGTTATTGGTATATATATTATTGTGATTTTTTATCCTACTCTGTATGTGACTTAAGTTTCTCTTGCTCAAGCATGCTCTTGATGACCTAAATACCATTTTTCTTTTTTTTTTTTTTAATATATTTTATTGGTTTTCTACAGAGAGGAAGGGAGAGGGATAGAAAGTCAGAAACATCGATGAGAGAGAGAGACATCGATCAGCTGCCTCCTGCACATCCCACACTGAAGATGTGCCCGCAAGCAAGGTACATGCCCTCGACCGGAATCGAACCTGGGACCTTTCAGTCCACAGGCCGACGCTCTATCCACTGAGCCAAACCGGTCTTGGCTAAATACCATTTTTCTTAAAGGTGAAGGAGAGCCTTCCATGCTAATGTTTTAGGATTTATGGTTTTTTTTGTTGTTGTTGTGTGTGTGTGTGTTTTATGATTGTGCTCCTTTGGCTGCTGTTAGGTTTTTATGGCATTAATATTTTTTACTGTACCATTTTTAAGAGCAAATTTTTTTTTGAATTTTTTAACATATTTTATGATTTTTTACAGTGAGGAAGGGAGAGGGGTAGAGAATTAGAAACATCGATGAGAGAGAAATATCGATCAGCTGCCTCCTGCACGCCCCCTACTGGGGATGTGCTCGCAACCAAGGTACATGCCCTTGACTGGAATCGAACCTGGGACCTTTCAGTCCACAGGCCAACAAAGAGCGAATTCTTCAGTTGAAATTGAAATGACCACACTGTTCTCAGTGTTTCCCTATTAGGTCTTTATTAGACACTGAAGATTTTCATTTGGCCTGAGCTACCCAGTGTAAGACCTTTACACTGAGGTAATCTGAACTTTCTGCGGGATGCTTATAGGAAATGCTCTTGGCATCTCATGCTAATTTTAAAGTCAGCACGCATATTAAAGAAGAGGCAGGAATAGTTTTGATTTAAAGGGGGAACTTACGATTTTCCTTCTTCTAGTCTCAGATAACAGGTACCTGAACATTGGGTCTGTTAGCCAACATCTAGCAAGACACTGGCTTCTTTCTGCTTTGGCTCAGAGTTCATCTGTTCTTTGATGAATATTTTCAGATACATGCCCTATGCCATTTTGGGCCAGGGACCGGGAATTTGCGGTAGGTTAGTACCGGGTACGTTTCCCTGTCAAGAGGCTCACAGTTTAGTTGAGGAGATCGAGAAGAAAACAGTGCAGTGACAGAGGGGGCACAGAGGATGGGCCCTGAACCTGGTCTGGGGGTTCAAGGCAGCCTTCCTGGAAGAGGTGTTCCTTAAGTTGGATGTTCAGAGAGGGAAGGTTTAGTCAAAGTGAGAGAACTGGGAGAGCATCCAGACAGAAGGACTCACATGGGCAAATGTAGAGAGGCTTGTAGGGTGTGATGAGTTTAGAGAAACTGTACAGTGGTACCTCGAGATACGAGTGCCCTAACATACGAGATTTTTGAGATACGAGCCGTGGAGCGAGCGATTTTTGCTTTGAAATACGAGCAACATTTAAGATAGGAATAATCACTCGGATCTGCCGGCTGCACAAGACCCACCAGTTTACCGTGACTTGAGCGTCTCATAGTTTCCCACGCCTCAAGGTTACAGAACGAATTAAACTCGTATCTTGAGGTACCACTGTACTTCCCTTTGGCTGGAAGGAGCCTCTGTGAGGGGGCTGAGAGAAGTGAGCCATTGAAGCTGGCAGGGGTCAGATTCTGTCTGTTCCGCTGCTTTGTTTGATTTGTCCTGAAGATGAAGGGGAGCCACTGATGGCTTTTAATCCGGGAGGGAAATGACCAAATTACACTTTCAAATCACTCAGACTGGTGGCCGCAGGAGGAGCAAAGCTAGGAGCAAGGTGACCAGTTAAAAGGCTGCTACGTGTGGCCTCATGGGAAAGGACGATGCTGGAGCTTGGATTTCAGTGAAGGGGCCTTCACTGGTTGGAGTTGCCCTGATTCCTTTTCACGCGGTTGGTTTTTGTTTTTCCCTGTTTGGTGAAGCTTTCGGCTTAGGCCAGGCTCTTGATAGGGAATGAGAGTGGGAGGAAGCCAGGACTGAGCAGCAGCTCTCCAAAGTGGGGCCCTGTCCAGCCTCAGAAAGCACCACCGTGACCATGCTGGCTGTTTTCCCGCGCAGAGGCTGCGCTGCCACAACACGGGGCTTCCGAAGGCGGGAATGTGGCAAGCACAGCCTTGCATTAGCTTGCTTTTGAGTGTTAGGTTTCTGAGTCATATTTGGTGGGTTTTCTATTTTGAGGTATTTATTCCTACTGTATGGTAAGCTGATTTCAGTTTTTCCAGCTCAAGTTTAGAAAAATTTTTTGAACTTGTTGTCATAAAGGGAAAAGCCAAGTGGAGAAGACTATGAATATGATTTAAGTTCTTATGATGTGTTGGGCATAATACTAAGCAATGAACTTAATTTCTTCTAATCCTTATAATAGCTCTTTGAAATGGGCATTATTATAATCCCATTTGTAGAGATAAAGGAACTGAGGCAAAGGGAAAAATGAACATGACTAAAGTCATACAGCTAGCAAGGTAGTAAGGATTGCATTTATGTATTAACTTACTACAGGCCCAATGCATGAAATTCGTGCACGGGGTGAAGGTGTGTCCCTCAGCCCAGCCTGCACTCTCTCCAATCTGGGACCCCTCGAGGGATGTCTCACTGCCCGTTTAGGCCCTATCCTACTGGATCCTTCCGGGATTGGGCCAAAATGGGTAGTCGGACATCCCTCTCACAAACCCAGGACTGCTGCCTCCCAACTGCTCGCCTGCCTGCCTTCCTGATTGTCCCTAACTGCTTCTGCTTGCCAGCTTGATCACCCCCAATCACTCCCCTGCCAGCCAGATTGATGCCTAATTGCCCTCCCCTGCCAGCCTGATTGCCCCTAACTGCCTTCCCCTGCCAGCCTGTTCACACCTAACTGCCTTCCCCTGTCGGACTAGTCATCCCCAACTTCCCTCCCCTGCAGGCCTGGTCCCCCCAAACTACCCTTCCCTGCTTATCCGGTCACCCCTAACTGCCCTCCCCTGCCAGCCTCATTGTCCTTAACTGCTCTCCCCTGCTAGTCTGGTCCCCCCTGCCCAATTGCCATCCCCTGCAGGCTTGTTCCCCCCAAACTGCCCTGTCCTGTAGGCCTGGTCTCCACCCCCCCCCCCAACTGCCCTCCTTTGCAGGCCTGGTCCCTCCCAGCTGCCCTCCCCTGCTGGCCATCTTGTGGCAACCATCTTGTGTGTTGGAGTGACAGTCAATTTGCATATTATACTTTTATTAGATCGGATTCATTCGTTTAGCAAATGTTGGCTGAATGCTACTATGTTCTAGGGACTATGCTAAAACCTCAGGACCATAAACAGATAAGGTTTGTGCCCTCAAGAAGTAGATTATCCTATATAATAAAAGCCTAATATGCAAATCGACCAAACAGCAGAATAACCGTTCTGCAGGGGGCAGGGTCTGGCGAATGGGCAGTGCCAGGCTTGCCAAGGCACGTGCAGTGGGCAGAAGGAGGAGATGGTAATAAGTGGCTGGCAGTGGAGGGGTGTTGAGGGATGGGGCCGGAGGCTTGCCACTGGCGCTGTCCCCCGATCTGCCTGCCGGTCGCCTCCCACAGAGGGAGGCCAGACTGCGGCTTAGGCCTGTTCCCAAGCCATCAGTGAGACATCCCCTGAGGGCTCTTGGACTGTGGGAGGGCACAGGCTGAATTGAAGGACCCACCTCTTAAGTGCATGAATTTTCGTGCACTGGGCCTCTAGTATTCATATAATAAGCATATTCATATAATAAGCATAATAAATAATAAATGTGTTAGTAAATAAGGTGAATACAGATTGTGAAAAGTCTGGCAAGAACATAAGAGTTAGGTGTCAGAGCATGATTTGGTGGAGGTAGTAGAGATGGGGACCACTTTAGACTGGATAGTTAGGAAGGACCCCTCTGAATTGTTGATATTTGAGCTGAGATGGAAAGGAGGAGACTGAGCCACCCTGGCAATTGCTGCGGAAGAGCTGTGCAGACGGACAGGGGCTGGGCCTACCTGAGGACCAGAAAGGAGGCCAGTGAGGCTGGGACACTGAGCAAGGGAGAGGATGTATATGGTGAGACTAGAGAGACAGGCCTGAGCCAGGTCATACAGCGCTTTGTGGCCAGGGCAGGGAGTTCTCTGAAAGTGGAGAAAAACACAATGGAGTGATGTGAACCAGAGCTGTCTACTCGGATGCCTTCTTGCATTGCACTTCTTCAAGAAATTCTTAAAGGTGTTTGTTCATCCATTCAGCCTTTGGTAAACTGTCTCATGTTTTATTCTAGAATGCACACGAAGATATGGTTGCTGATGTCTTAGACATGGTTTGGGTAGAAAGACAAATAACCAGCTCGTACAATGCGCTGTGATAACTATTATGATGAAGAAAGTGGAGGGTGTATGGACATATTTAGAAGGGTGCCCGGTTCAGCCTGGTGGGGGTGGTCAGAGAAAACTTGATGAGGGAAGTGCAGAGAATTAGATTGGCATTGTTGTTGAATAGATAGTGCCTGTCTGTCTTCTGGGCCAATGAGCTTCTTGAGGCTTATGTACCTTTCTCTTATTTTTTAAGAAAATGTCTTTACCTATGAATACGACAAATATTTTTTCAAGTGGTGTTAAGAATTTTAGCAGTATGTACAATGTGGGCATTCTGAGCAAGCTCCATAAATATTTTATTGGGAGCTGAGGAACAGAATAAGGTTTCTCTTTATAGGATGCAGCTGGCAGGGTAGACTTTTTTGTTTGAATGAATGTTTTATGTGCTGTTTCCTTATAACATATAAAAGGAGGCTTTAATGAACCTACCAATTGTTTCTTGTGCTATTCTTGTTAGCCACAAAATTGTTAACAAGAGGGCCATGGGCAGACAGTATGAAAATATAATGCAGAGTATGCTTAACATTTCCTTTTATCCAGTCATAAAAGTAGGTTTATTGAAAAGAGTATTATATGCTATTACCAATTATTTTTTAAAGTACTGAAAAAACACTGAGTGATATGTGTGGAGATATTAGGCATTCTAGTGCAGCTATTAATATTTTGCTATATTTCTTTTTTGTTATTTTAAATTAAACTTATTGAGATGTAACTTACATAAAATTTACCAATTGGATGAGTTTTGGATGAGAGTTGGATGTACTGGATAAGTATACTCTCTTGTAACCTCTATCATAATGAAGATATAATATGTAAATGTATATAGTTATAATTTTTTAATATGTGTGTACTCCTCTAGGTTCATGTAACCATCATCACAATCAGAATATAGAATTAGTTTCATGATGCCCACATGTCTCTTTGTGGTCAAACCCTCTCTTTCCCCCAAACCTCTGGCAGCTATTATGTTCTGTCCTTCGTCCCTATAATTTTGCTTTTTCCAGATGTTACATAAATGGAATAATACAGTTCGTAATCTTTTGAGGCTAGTTTCTTTTCCTCAGCGTAATGTCTTTGAAATATATTCATGTTATGTGTATCATAGTAGCCAAGTATTATGCTATCATATGGATGTACACTATTTAGTCTTTCACCCTTTGAAGGACATTGGGACTCTGTATTTTTGTGATTGTTAATGAAGCTGCAGTAAACAGTCACATACAGGTTTTTGTGTGAACCTCGGAGTGGAATTGCTGAGTCATGTGATGAGTGTAGTTTTCCAAACTATTATCCAGACGGGTTGTGCCACTTTGCATTCTCATTAGCAGAGTATGAGAACCCCATTTGCTTAATATCCTCATTAGCATTTGATATTATCAATTATAATTTTTTATTAGCTAGGCTAGTGGGTGCATAGTAGTTTTAATTTGCATTTTCCTAATGGCTAAAATTGGGTTGTTTGCTTACAGTTACATTTTGACAGTTCTGGCTGTAGTTCCTCTGTTGAATATGTGATTTGTAAATATTTCTCCTAGTGTGTAGCTTGTCTTTTCATTCTCTTTTTGAGAGAAAAAGTTTTAAATTTTGATGAAGCCCAATTTATTGATTAAAAATTTTATTTGATGGATGATGCCTTCACTCATATCTAACTAGAGGCGCGACGCACAAAAATTCGTGCAAGAGTTGGTCTTCCTTCCCCCAGCTGCCGGCACTGGCTTCCTTCCGGCATCCAGGACCTGGGCTTCCCTCCTCCAACTGCAGGCAGGCACCCACCCCAGACCTGCTCCCCTCTGGATCCGGCTTCCTCAGGGAAGACGTCTGGAATGATGTCCAGAAGACGTCTGGCCTAATTAGCATATTACCCTTTTATCATTATAGATAATTCTACTGAGCCCTAGATTTCAAAGATTTCCCTCTATGTATTCTTTGAAAAGTTATATAATTTTACCTTGCCTTTTTTGGTCATAGATTAATTGACCATATAAGTGTGAGTTTGTTTCTGTACTCTCTATTCTGTTTCTTTGATCTATGTGTCTATTTTGACTACGATAGCTTTACAGTATAGTTTGAAATCAGAGAGCATAATACTTCCAACTTTGTAATTCTTTCTCAAGATTGCTTTGGCTATTCAGGGTCCTTTGTGATAAATTTTAGGATTCTTTGTTTTATTCTGTCAAAAAAATGCCATTGATATTTTGATAGGGATTGTTTGCATCTGTAGATTGCTTTGGGTTCTGTGGACATTTTAATGATATTAATTCTTCCACTCCATGAGCATTGTATAGCCTCTCATTTACTTGAGTCTTATTCAGTTTACTTCATCAGTGTCCTAGTTTTCAGAGTACAAGTCTTTTACCTCCTTGGTTAAATTTATTCCTAGGTATTTTATTCTTTTTGATGCAATTGTAAATGGGTTGTTTTCTTCATTTCTGATGGTTCATTATAGAAACACAACGTATTTCTGAATATTAATTTTGTATCCTGCAACTTGACTGAATTCATTTATTCTTTTTTTAAAAAATATATTTTATTGATTATTTACAGAGAGGAAGGAAGAGGGATAGAGAGTTAGAAACATCGATGAGAGAGAGAGACATTGATCAGCTGCCTCCTGCACGCCCCACACTGGGGATGTGCCCGCAACCAAGGTACATGCCCCCGACCGGAATCGAACCTGGGACCTTTCAGTCCGCAGGCCGATGCTCTATCCACTGACCCAAACTGGTTTTGGCCATTTATTAGTTCTAATAGTTTTTTGGTGGATTCCTTTCTTCTCATTCATTAGAGAGTTAGTTGCAGACAGCTTTATAGCACTCTTAAGGACTTCATCATGTATTTCTTCCTTAGGACATTCTTTTACAAAATCACACTATTATCTAATATAAAGTTGTTACTCATATTTCCTCAGTTGTCTTCACAGAGCTCTAGCTTTTAAATTCAAGATTCACTGTATGATTTCATTGTACTTAGTTGGCATGCCTCTATTACTTCCATTTATTTATTTATTTATTTATTTATTTATTTATTTTTATTCATTAAATTTATTGTGGTGACATTGGTCAATGTGAACATAGAGGTTTCAGGAGTGGGTTACAAGGTCTGTATATTGCACTGTGTGGCTGCTTTTTAAAAACAATATTTTTATTGATTTCAGAGAAAGAGAGAGGAGACAGATAGAAATATCAATGATGAGAGAGAAGCACTGATTGGCTGTCACCTGCATGCCCCCCTCTGGGGATGGAGCCTGCAACCTGGGCATATGCTCTGACAGAATCAAACTGTGATTTCCTGGTTCATAGGTTGATGCTCAACCACAGAGCCACACCTGCTAGGCAGTACTTCCATTTATTTGGAAGAATTCCGTAACCATTTTTTACTTAGGATTGTCATTAAGATTTTTTTTAAGTTTTATTTTATTGTTTAAAGTATTACATATATTATTACATATGTCTCCTTTTCCCCCCATTGACCTTCCCCTAGCTGACCCCCCACTCCCCTGCACATACCCTCACCCCTCTAGTGTCTGTGTCCATTGGTTATGCATCTGTGCATGCATACAAGTCCTTTGTTTGATCTCATCCCCACCTCCAACCCTTTCCCAATCAAGTTTGACAGTCTGATGCTTCTTTGTCTCTGTATCTGTTTTTGTTCATCAGTTTATAATGTTCATTATATTCCGCAAATGTCATTAAGATTTTTGAAGAGTCCAGGACTCTTGTTTTGCAGAAAGTCCTTAAATCTGGATGCGTCTGATCAACAACTTTTGATTAGATTCAGGGCCAAAGTATTTTAAGTGAAATTGCTTCCTTTCAGTGATTTATTTCAGGAGGCACGTGATGTCAGTTAGTTTTATCAGGGTGATTTTAACTACAGCTGGCCCTCTATACTTGTGTGTTTTGCATCTGGATTCAACCAACTAAAAATATTTTGGTTGAAAATATTTTTTAAAATATAGGTTATATTCAAATACTACACCATTTTATATAAAGGTTGAGAGCATCTACTGATTTTGGTTTCCATGGGAGTTCCTGGAACCCATTCTCTGTGGATTCTGAGGGACAACTGTATATGCTCTTTTTTAAAAAAATCGTTTTTATTGACTTGAAAGAGAGAGGAAGAGAGAAGGAGAGAGAGAGAAACATTGATTGGCTGCCTCCTTACATGCACCCATTTGGACCTCGGATCGAGCCCCCAATCTAAGTATGTGCCCTTACCGGGAATTGAACCAGTAAACCTTTGGTGCACCAGATGTCGTTTAACCAACTGAGCCACACCGGCCAGGGATGTGTGTGTTCTTGATTAATGTGCTGTCTGATAGGTTTCTTAATTTTAAATGTACCTTTTCCTTGAAATTAATAAGCCATCTTTGGGGTGATATCTTGAGACTGTGTGAATGAATAGCATGTTGTCCAGTGGTCTTTCATTTAAAATTTTTAGCATTGATGATTCTCACCTGAGTCAATTATTACTGCAGTGGTTGTGTAATGGTGATTTTCTGTTCCTAGTATTCTTCTACGTTTATTAACTGGATTTATATTGTAAAGAACAGATTCCTCTCTTTTACTTTCTTTCTTTACTTATTATCAGTGTGAAATCTTGAATTCATTCTTTACTTGATCATTATTTATGTTTATGCTTAGATTGTCCTGAATTTGGTTAGACGGAACCACTTAATTCTGGGTTGGTACAATTATAGCAAAGATAAGTATTTAACATTTGAATCCATTTGTAGCCTCGGGAGCTCTGAGAATTAACATAGGTAACATCCCTTTGAACTTATTTTGATAACTCATCTGTGCTTATTTTCCAGCAAATCACTGAATTGAAGAAAGAAAACTTTAACCTAAAGCTTCGCATCTATTTCCTTGAAGAACGAATGCAGCAGGCATTTCATGGCCCCACAGAACACATCTATAAAACTGTGAGTGTCCTTCTTCTCGCTGCCGTCACTGGTGTCTTTCCTCAAAGTCCTCCCAGCAGAAATTGGATTAATATTTACGCTCAGAGTTAGCACGAGTAGCTAGAGCTGCCTTCATTTAGTTTTAATTGATTATGAGGAGCATAAAGTTAATAGGATGACCTTAATATTAAGCAAAGAGATACAAGATTAATTTTAAAGGAGTCTTTTTCTCCTCCTAAAATTGGCCTTCTGATTTCCTACATCCCAATTGCCTTTTAAAATTTATTTATAATTTAGACAAAGACAGTGAAATGGTAGAACGTCTTCGGAATTGCATCTTATTGCTACCAACTAATTTGTCTAACTGTAGGCAAGTCACTTCAGCTGTCTGTCTGGGCTTGGTCCAGAGTTGAGTGATAATCACTGTGTCACAGGGTTATTAGTGTGGATTTAATGAGGGGACAGATGAAAAGCCCTAGCACGCAGTCAGTGCTGGCAGTTAGCATCATTGTCTCATGAAGCCTTCCACGGGCAGCCGAGAGTTAGGACTGTCAGTGTTTCTGTGATGTGACTCTTCTGTGCGCTCTATGTGCTTGCTTATAACTAACTGTCAGAAAAAGACGTCAATTTCTATCTGAAGTCTCGGCCTGCAGGCCTCTGCCTGAAAACAAGTTGAAAAAAAAAGAAGCTGGCTTTCTTGAAAAGGCATGAGTACAAACAATATTTTAGTGCCTATTTCTTGGCTTTCTCCAGTAGATTAGCCCTTGGCATGGGAATGATTCCATTTTTTCTCTTCTGAAGTTTGCACCAGTGGAAACTTTTGAAGGAGGAAAAGGAACTCTGCTTGAGTTTCAGTGGCTGAACTTAAATGGGCTTGTCTAGAAGAGAGATTGTACTGTACTTCTGAGGCTTTGCAAGAATTGAAAAGCTCCCTTGTCCCTTAGGACACAATGTTTTCCCTTCATTGTGGGGGTGGAAAGACAATGAGGGCGCCCTCTTTTCTGGGAGGAAGGGGTGATGCAATCCCAATGTTAAAGACAGACCCGTAGCCTAAAGCATTTTACATTAAGTATAGTTATCATCTGTCTCTGAACTCCAGGGTGATGAGAAGCCAGATGGTGTTAATCGCCTTCGCTAGGTCAGGCACTGTCCCGGGCCTTTGTACATCATCACCTTATTTTAATGCTCAAGACAGCCCTTTGCAGTGGAGATTATCCTCACGTGCAGGAGAGGACGCTGAAGCTCGGGGATCAGTGACTTGCTTGATGTCATAGCTACCATGTGCGGTGGGTTTGAACTCAGGTCTAACTATCCCGTTGTACCACACTGTTTCAGCCAGGCTTTTCCATTGTCTGATTAGGTGACCTGATGTTACTGCACTTTTATTGCAATTTAAGTTTTAATACAGGTGTACATGGTTCAAAATTTAAAAAGCATGAAAGGTATACATTGAAAGACTTTCTGCTACCCTGTCTCCTAGTCCCCTAGGTCCAACCAATAGTGTTATTTCCTCAGGCAAAGATATTTTATGTCTATAAAAGCAAGTGTGTGTATGTGTTCAAACCCCCTTTTAGATAAAAGCAAGCATGTTCTGTATCTTGCATTTTTCCATAACAATATCTTGGATATCTTTCCTTAATAGTGGCTTAAGAACTTCTGTCTTTTTTAAAAAATTGTTTTTAATCCTCACCTGAGGACATATTTTCCATTGAATCTAGACTCTAGAGAGAGAGGAACAGGGAGGGAGGGAAGTAAGGGGTGGAGAGAGAAAGAGAGAGAGAGAGAGAGAGAGAGAGAGAGAGAGAGAGAGAGAGAGAGAGAAACATTAATGTGAGAGAGAAACATCAGTCAGTTGTTTCCCATATGCATCCTGACTAGGGATGGAACCCACAACCTAGGCATGTGCCCTGACTGGGAATTGAACCCGCAACCCCTTAGTGTACAGGATGATGCTCCAACTAACCAAGCCATCTGACCAGGTTATTCTTTTTTTATAATGACATTCCATTTTATGCTAATAAGTTATCTTGATTTTTAGTTTTGAAATAATGATTCCCATGTATATAAGTTTATAACTTAAGGTGTTGGGCTTGTGAAAAATAGTCTAGTGGACACATTAGCTCTCTGTTCTTTTAAATTCACTAGGCTGGAGTGCCAGTTGGTTCATCGGAAAGTATAGCACTCAGAATCTGTGCTGTCAGCTCTTACACGGTTCTCTGCCCTTCTGAGACCTGGCAAGGAATCCTCAGTTGAAGGGTGTTTCTGTTTTGTTTTTGTTTTTCTTTCACAAAACCGCAGTTGAAAACATTGTGCACTGTCACTCAGTGTCCTTTATCAAAGATCATTTTCTTCTGGAAAAAGTTCTGCTGCATGGGTGACTTCTTAGTTCCTGTTGTTTGGCGTTGAAGACAATAATACATTCTGAGCCTTGTCTTTAGGCCGCTCTCATTCGTTAGCTCGCTTAGTCCTAAAATTTCCCATGTCAGGTGGCTTGTTGATTTTCATTTGCCACATGGGGAACTGGTGTCTTTCCTCAAAGTCCTCCAAGCAGAATTTGGGGAACTTAGAGGAGAAACCTTACACTGTTACATCCTGGGCTGGTGCTTCTCCAGACAGTTACAGGCTCACATGTTTGACGTTAGCATGAAGGCAGACTGTGTCTGCCTTGTATACCAGGGTCCTCAGTGCTTAACCCAGTGCTTGGCCCATCATAGGGACTGGTGAATGTCTATGAAGTGAAGGAATGAATACATGAGCATTTACTGACTACAGTTTCCTCTTGGTGAAGAGTGGAGGCAGAATTTGAACCCAAGTCCTTCCGGTCTCAAGCCCATGACCTTTCCTTTCTGGCCGACTTCTCAACCTGGGTATCTCCTATAGCTATTTGGCTGAAAGGAGAGAGGCATGTCCTCTGAGATTATAAATTTTATTAGGAGTTTTATGTTTTTTAAAAATATCTTTATTAATTTTAGACAGAGGAAGGGAGAGGGAGAGAGAAAAGCATCAATGATGACAGAATCATTGATCAGTTGCCTCCTGCACTACACCTATTAAGGTGGAGACTACAACCTGGGCATATGCCCCTACTGGGAATTGAACTGGTGACCTCTTGGTTCATGGATTGACACTCAACCACTGAGCCACACCAGTTGGGCTGGATGTGTTATTTTTCTTTACAATGATGAACATGTTTTGTGAAGTAAAATGTAAACTTGGCATGAATTATTAAAATGAAACAGGAGCAAGATTTCAAAGGAAACCTAGATTTATAGCAGTTCTCTGCAAACTGTGCACCCAGATCCCTGTTTCTACTATGTGAATTCATCTGATATTCTGTCTGGGATACGTTTGTGGACTAGTTTGAGAAGGCAGCCACTGCCCCAACTGCCTCACGTTGTGATCCACTTGTCAAAGACTCTGTCTTTAGATTCTCATGTGAATGATGAGCCCAAGGCCATGTGTGACTCCCTTCCTTCTAGTCAATTAAGAGGAAGATGGTTGGTTGGCGAACATTGTGGTGTCCTTACTACCAGCCTGCCCTGCGTGGTTGTGGCTGTTTTGTAAGGGAATACCCTGAAATCTTCCATTGAAAGGAGATAGGCAGTGATGAGGTTCCCGTTTATCCAGCCACATGTTTTATTTTTTAAAGCTGTAAAACGTTTCCACTCCTACAACCAGGACATGCATGATGGTAAACAACCAGAAGTAATTGCCTTGGAATGGTAGAAGCAAACTGCGAAATTGCTTGTAAATTTGCTTGGTGGAGGGCAAACAATTTTTAAATCGGCCTCTCTCATATGACATTTATGCCTCAATGTTTGAATGCTCTGGCTGTTAGAAGCTTGGAAAATTTACATAATTGTTCCATGTCTTGAGAAATCCGGGGCTTTCTTTTGAGACCACCAGTGTTTAATAATTCCCTTTTCCCCGTGCCCTGAGGCTAATGAGATTTTGCATCGAACGGCTGCCTATTACGAGCATGGCGTAGTCAGTCCACGCCAAAAGCCGTTTCCCCACGGTAGACATTCCTTCGTCCTGTGTTTTTACGCTGTTTCTTTTTTCCCCCCTCAATCTCGTCTGAAAGAATATCGAGCTCAAGGTGGAAGTAGAAAGTCTGAAGCGTGAGCTCCAAGAGAGAGAGCAGCTGCTCATCAAAGCCTCGTGAGTACCTGTCACCCCGGCACAAGCTTGCGGGCAGCCCAGGGGTTCCGATGGTGGCAGCTAAGCGGGTCAGTGAAATAGGACCTTGTGCTTCCTAAGCCATTTGTTCTCCAGCTGGGCTCTGAGGAGGTTTCCTTTTTATTTAACTGTTTTTCAACAAAATTAAAATTTATGGGAAAATGAGCAGATCTTGTACATGCAGTGGAATGAATTTTCACTAAGCAGACACTCCTATGGGGCCACCATCCTGATCAGAAACCAGCACATCACCAGCCCCTTTGTGCTCCCGGAACTTTCCCTCCTGCCACAAAGATGTCCACTTTGCTGACCAGTAGTATCGCCTTTAGTTCTGCCCCTTTGTGAACTTTTTAGAAATGGAATCATATACTGTGCATGCACCCTTATATATCTAGTCCTTTTCCTCAGCAATATATTTGTGCAATCCATCCAGGTCTTAAAGTATATCATTAACTCATTCATTTCTGTAAAAACCTTAGAGGCTTAAAGGGATTCTGAGGGCCCTGGCTTGCCCTCACATGTGCAGTATTTTCTGAGTGAGTGAGTGAATGAATGAGTAAATGAATATATCAGGTTAACACATTTAAAAAATATATATGTTTTATTGATTTTTTACAGAGAGGCAGGGAGAGGGATAGAAAGTCAGAAACATCGATGAGAGAGAGACAGCTGCCTCCTGCACGCCCCCCACTGGGGATGTGCCCGCAAGCAAGGTACATGCCCCCAACCGGAATCAAACCTGGGACCTTTCAGTCCGCAAGCCGATGCTCTATCCACTGAGCCAAACCGGTCTCTGCAGGTTAACACATTTTTTATTTTTGTTGTAGTTTTTTTTAGAGGCACACCACTCACTATTCTCTAGGCAGGGAGTCAAATCAACCTTACCACGCCTGGAAGTCAGTAGTAGAATTCGGTTTGTTTTATACTCAGCGCCCTGCCTGCTGCAGGTCTTGCATGTACGCCTGGAAGCCCAGACTCACCAACGCTATGCACACTCCTCATACCAGCATGCAGGGCGGAGTGCTGTGTATGCAGAGATTCTCCAAACTGCCCAAATTAGTGTTTAAAGCCCTTTGGTCTGATCTTATTTATCAGCTTATTCAGAAAATATTTATTGAGCAGCTGTTCTGTATTGCACTGGCCTCAGCTCCTGGGGATGCAGTGGTGAGCTAGACAGACACATGGGGATTACATTCTAGTGTGACTGATGGGGATCAAATACTTCAGTAATAAATAGATCAGTACAAACTGGGAGAAGAGCCGTGAGAAAAATAAAGGGAGCCGTGAGAACTGAAAACAGCGCGAGTAGATACATAAGTATATGTCTACTAGAGGCCTGGTGCATGGATTCGTGCATTGATGGAGTCTCTTGGCCTGACCTGTGGCAATCTGGCTGAATTTAGCAGTCCGACATCCCCCGAGGAGTCCCGAGTACAAGAGGGCACTCTACAAAGTTGCTATCGCTCAGCAGCTCCTGCATTGAGCATCTGCCCCCTGGTGGTCAGTGTGTGTCATAGCTGTAGGCTGGTCAGCTGGTCGCTTAGGCTTTTATATATATAGATAGATAGCATGGAAGAGACCCTGAGGAAGTAGCATTTGGGATGAGGTCTGAGGGATCAGTAGGAATTATCCGGGTGAAAGGGTGGTGAAAAGTGTTTAAGGCGAAAGAAATGTGCAGTTCTGAGGAAATAGAAGCCTAGGGGGCTCAGTCTCATCTTGCGAAGTCTGGAGGCCTGATTGGAGATTTTGTTCTTTATCCTAAGATCAAAGGAAAAACAGTCATTGGCTTTGAGCAACTGATACCATCAGAGTTTTGTTTTTTGAAAGGTCGCTCTGGATGTAGGAAATGTTTGGTAGAAGGAGCAGAAGTGGAAGAGTGAGAAGGCTAGTTCGGTAGTATAGGTGACAGGTTAGTGATGAAAGTAGATGGTGGATTGGAAAGACACTTAGGAAGCAAAATCAACAGGACATGGTGGATGGGAAGAGAGCTGGCAAGGATAGGTTAGGAATCAGATCACGAGCTCTGTTTAAGAATGCTCACAGTGACTTAGCTGCTCCAGCTTTCCCTTCACCAACTTTTTAAAAATATATATATTTTATTGATTTTTTTACAGAGAGGAAGGGAGAGGAATAGAGAGTTAGAAACATCGATGAGAGAGACATCGATCAGCCACCTCCTGCATGTCTCCTATTGGGCATGTGTCCACAACCAGGATACATGCCCTTGACCAGAATCGAACCTGGGACCTTTCAGTAGGCAGGCCGATGCTCTATCCACTGAGCCAAACCGGTTTTGGCTCTCCTCACCAACTTTTAATCCCAAATACAGTTCACAGATACTAGGAAGGTTCCTGTTCCTGCTGCTCCACCGTTGCCCTGGCAGACCTCTTCCCTGCCCAGTCCTCCCGGCCCCAGGGCCTCTCCTGTTGTCCACCCTTCATACAGGCTTCCGTTGAATCCCACGTGGCTGCCTCGCCCATATCTGTCTCTTCACATACAAGGACAGTCCCATATGTGTTTAGCACTTTTCAGTGTATAAAACACTTTCACATCTATTTGCATTTCATCGTTGCCCTGAGAGTTCATCAAATCATATGAGAGAGGAGGAAATTTCAATTTGGAGAAGGGAAGGAGCGTGACTAAAATCCCTCAGCCAGGAAGATCAGAGCTGACCTAGAGCTCAAGTTTGTGACTTGTGGTCCAGCACGAGGTTTCAGATTCTTTTAGTTTTCACGTGTGTTTCTTCTTTCTTCAACATGACTCTACATCTAAGCCAAGGGCCGCTTCCTTAGTGGAGTATGGGGCAGGGGAAAGGGCGGGCTCAGGGTTGGCTCTACCAATAGGTAGACTGTGGTCTCTGAGCCTTGGCTTCTCAGTTGTTCCTACATCCTGGGGCTTTAGTGCAGATTACCTGCCATAGGATGCGCACACCGTCTCCCACAGGCCTGCTCAGCGGGCCTTTCCCTGGACCTCTACCTGCCCGGCACTTGGCAGTGTGTGTGTGATACAACCTTATTAACGGAAAAATAGCTTTTATTAATGCCCTCAACTCTCCCAATTTGAGTTTTATGGTTGTTTTTATTGGGGGAAGAGGGAAGAGAGATATGGGACATGCCCCTGTTTTTCTCCAAAGAGCTATAATTAGAACAGAAAGAGGAAATGTTGATGGTTAACAGGAGTAGCGAGGGTGGTGTTTATAGACGTTCTCTTTTGTATTGGGTGGGTGGCTGGATTAGACCACTTTCCTCTCCTTAGATCTTTTTTTTTTTTTAATATATTTTATTGATTTTTTACAGAGAGGAAGAAGAGGAATAGAGAGTTGGAAACATCGATGAGAGAGAAACATCAATCAGCTGCCTCCTGCACGCCCTCTACTGGGGATGTGCCTGCAACCAAGGTACATGCCCTTGACCGGAATCGAACCTGGGACCTTTCAGTCCACAGGCCGACGCTCTATCCACTGAACCAAACCGGTCTTGGCCTCTCCTTAGGTCTTGCAGGGAGTCTTGTCTGTTGACCCAAATTCTAGAAGGAAGGAAAGGGGAGAGGGAGGGAACTAACGTTTATTAGAGCTTCTTACCCCTTCACCCTGTGCCTGGCACTTAACATGCTTTACTGCACCTGACTTCCCAGCAGTTAGGTGAGGCAATGGGGCTCAGGGGAGCGAGGGGACTTGCCCACGTTAGCAACAGAGCCGGGGCTGATCTGGCCCTGGAGCCCACCCGGCCTCGCTGTGAAGTAAACATATATGTTCACTGATTTTCCATCGTTCTATCTTTCAGTTACCATAAGGGGACATTAAAACCAAAAGCAGACATATTGTCAGGGGTGAATTTTATCTCTGTAGCTTTAAAACACAAACAAAAATAATAATTCCATTAGTGGAGGAAAATTGCACCATACTGCTGAGTATAAATTTTATTGCTACAGTCACTGTAAAATACAAAGATGATAAATGAAAAGTTGGAACATTTATTATTGGGTGTATATTTTATTGGTATAACTAAAATGCAAGCAAACTGAATAATGCCGTCACTTGTTAAAAATTGTAGTTGGCCTTTTGACAGTGTGTGTGATGCTGACTGTAAAACACTGAGGTTTGATCTGGGCTGGCAGGAGGGAGCCAGTATATTTGCACCTGCCGGGTGGAGTGGAGGGTGGGGGAGGGGTAATGGAGCCATTTGCTAGAGGAGGCTCTCTGAAGCCCAAGGGCTAAAACATTGGTGGTTCGATCAGGAAATTGAGGACTGGAAAATTCTGTATCCAAGGCTCAGGAGGAAAAGCTTCTTTTTTAGAAAAATTTTTTTTTTTTAAATACAGTGGTACCTCAACATACAAGTTTAATTCGTTCTGTAACCTTGAGGCGTGGGAAACTATGAGATGCTCGCGTTGCGCGATTATTCATATCTCAAATGTTGCTCGTATTTCAAAGCAAAAATTGCTCGCTCGACAGCTCGTATCTCAAAAATCTCGTATGTTAAGGGCACTCGTATCTCGAGGTACCACTGTATATTTTATTGATTTTTTTTACAGAGCAGAAGGGAGTGGGATAAAAAGTTAAAAACATCCATGAGAGGGAAACATCAATCAGCTGCCTCTTGCACACCTCCTACTGGGGATGTGCCTGCAACCAACATATGTGCTCTTGACCGGAATCAAACCTGGGACCTTTCAGTCCACAGGCTGACGCTCTATCCACTGAGCCAAACCGGTTTTAGCATAGAATTATTTTAAAAAAAAATTATTCTTGACACTATTACAACTGTCCCCTACTTCCTCCCCTTTAGTCCAGAATTCTTGCAGCCATATAGAATGCCCTCTTGAGAAGTGGCAGAAATGATGGTGAGTCATGTGAACTCCCGACAGTACTGGTCAAGAAGTGAGCTGAGGGACTGGGCTCAGGACGGTTGGTGGCATTAATCAGGCCAGCAGATGATCTGTCCTCAGCTGCGACACCAGTGAAGGGTAGAATGAGGCCACTCAGCATCTTAGCAGAGGCAGCGCTGCGGTGGCCGCGGGGACCACAGGCTGTCCTCCAGCACTCCGATCAGAGAGGAAGGAGCCCCGTGCTTTGGCCGCTGCATGTGCCAGCACATGAATTCTAAGAGGGCATCACCTCGTTTTTCAGATGAGGAAACTGAGGTGAAAGAGGTAATTGACCCGGAGTCACACTGAGGCCGTAACAGAGGAAAAATTTGGAAGCAGATCTGTTCTGCTTCAGAGCTCATGTTCTTTCTTCCCAATTGTCCACATTGAATTCCATTAAAATGATATCATGACACTGGAGCCTTGTGGAGGCTCGTTGGCGAAAGGAAACAAGATCTGAATAAAACCTTTATTTGCAGGCAGTTCATGTCTGAGGCTGGGACAGCAAGTATGGCCCTCTTGACTTTCCATTGTTCTCAGGCAAAAATTCACATGGGCCGTGCATGTGCATGTCTGATCACATGACTCTCAGTCGGAAAAGTCTTACACACCCCTAAATGCAGGGCTTGGGAGGCTGGTGGTGAATAG
This sequence comes from Lasiurus borealis, assembly GCA_004026805.1. Lineage (NCBI taxonomy): Eukaryota > Metazoa > Chordata > Mammalia > Chiroptera > Vespertilionidae > Lasiurus > Lasiurus borealis. The sequence continues at coordinate 20,973 of PVJN01009019.1, forward strand.
ATTTGTCCTGTTGCAGTTTTCTGAGAAACCAGCTTTAGGTGGAGCCATTTCCTTACATTATTCTGCCTTCTGGAAACCCACTATCATTTTAGAAAGTGCTCTGAGTACAAGTCTCACAAATTCATATCCGACACTGCTATGGGGAGAACCAGATGAAAGGCATCCGTGGTTGTGAGCCTCTGTCTGATTTTGGTGTGCCATCCCCACCACTGCCTGCCAGGCAGACAGAGTATTTATCCCGTGGTGCCACAGTGATGTGAAGTCTGCATTTCATGTTTAGTAACACGGAGTGTGGGCTGCTTGTGTGCTCTCTCCTCCTCATGCCCTAAGTAGTAGCTAGTGCTCACACATAGCAGTGTGCTGTGTTTAAAATGGCTTTCCTGCCGCAACCGGTTTGGCTCAGTGGAGAGAGTGTCGGCCTGCAGACTGAAAGGTCCCAGGTTCGATTCCAGTCAAGGGCATGTATCCTAGTTGCAGGCACATCTCCTGTAGGAGGCGTGCAGGAGGCAGCTGATCGATGTCTCTCTCTCATCGATGTTTCTAACTCTCTGTCCCTCTCCCTTCCTCTCTGGGAAAAATCAATTAAAAAAAAAAATATATAAATGGGTTCCCTCTAGCCCCAGCCAGGTAGCTCAGTTGGTTAGAGCATCACCCCGATATGCCAAGGTTGTGGGTTCAGTTCCGATCGGGCACATGCAAGAATCAACCAGTGAATCCATAAATAAATGAACAACAAATCAATGTTTCTCTCTGTCTTTCTCTGTCTCTCTAAAAAAATTAATAAATAAAATTTAAAAAGAAAATAAAATGCTTCCCCTCCTGCTGAAGCAAACCAACCTTCATCCCTCAGATTCATTTTGTTATAGACTTTCTGTGTACATTGGTTTGTCAAGCCAGCTCTCCACCTTTCCTTCCACTGGTGGAGGTGTGCTTTGTTGGAAGTTTCCTGGCGGGAAACTCGGCAATAGCTGTCAAAAAAGTCTTAGAAAGTACTTACACTTTGACCCCGAAATTCCCTTTCTAGTAATTGAACCTAAGGAAATCACTCAATAGTTTACATATAAAGATGCGTTTTCATCACAACATTGCTTATAATAACAAACAATAACACTGACATATGTTGAATACTTTGTTGAGTACTTTGGCCACTGTTCTGAGAGCTTTGTAAGTGTTATCGGACAATTATATAAAATCAGAAGCAATATAAATGTTTTAAAAAGAGGGGATGATTTCATATAGCACATTAGTTTGTAGCCTTTAAAAATGATGATACGGCCCAAACCGGTTTGGCTCAGTGGATAGAGTGTCGGCCTGCGGACTGAGGGGTCCTAGGTTCGATTCCGGTCAGGGGCATGTATTTTGGTTGCGGGCACATCCCCAGTGGGGGGCGTGCAGGAGGTGGCTGATCAATGTCTCTCTCTCATCGATGTTTCTAACTCTCTATCCCTCTCCCTTCCTCTCAGTAAAAAAATCAATAAAATATATTTAAAAAAAATAAAAAAATAAAAATGATGATACACATTTATATTTATTGACACAAAAGGTGTTTATAGTGTGTTAAGCAATAAAATCGTGATGAGATATAGATGATGCTTACTTTGTTTTTAAATAATACTGTATGTATTTTTATTGACTCATAATTGACATTTAACATTGTGCAAGTTTAAGGGGTACAACATGTTTATTTGATACATTTATATATTGCATGGTCAGTGTTTTTGAGTTACAAATATTAATTCAAATAAAAAGAAGCTCAGCACAGGCCCATGGGAGGGTTCGTTGTTTCTTGGGGTGACTAAAATCACTACCTGACTGTCACCCTTATTTGCCTCTTTTTGCAGCAAAGCAGTTGAGAGCCTCGCTGAAGGGGGCGGCTCAGAAGTTCGGCGGGTGAAAGAGGATGCGCAGAAGAAGGTGCAGCAGGTGGAAGAGCTCCTAACCAAAAGGATATGCCTTTTGGAAGAGGCGAGTCTGGAGGCCCTGTGGAGACTGTTTCTTTCAGTGGCTTAATAACGGAGTGGGCAGAATTGTGCTTCTTTCCTCATAAACTTCCACAGACGTGAGAGCCATCCTCATTGGATATCTCCGGGGGTCCAGCCCCATCAGAGATGCTTGGCATAAAAATTTATACCCGTTCACCCTGCAAACTGGCCATTATTATTTTATTCCTGTAGTTGAGGCCATTGAGGTATGAAGAGAAATACTAACCAGCTCAAGTTTAATCCTGCATTTACATGTAGATTGCTGTCTCTAAACCCCGTGTTCTTGCTATACCACTCTTACTTAGTTGAGTGCCTTTATTTCACTGAGGCCCAGAGAGAGAAGCCACTCACCCAACATTAGCTAAGCCTGGACCAGACTTTCTGATTTGTAGGTCATTGTGTGTCCATGCAAAACCCTCCTTCTCACCCCATGTCCGGCCTCCACTCCACCATCCACCAGTGTTGACTGAGGACCTGAATGGGAAGCTCTGTGTGTAGTCATCCTACTGATTCCAGTCAGATGCTTCCTAGGTATTAAACAGGTTTCCTCCATTCAAGCTAATATTAAGTAAACTAATTACTTTTTTAAAAAATATATTTTATTGATTTTTCACAGAGGAAGGCAGAGGAATAGAAAGTCAGTAACATCGATGAGAGAGAGACATCGATCAGCTGTCTCCTGCATACCCCACACTGGAGATGTGCCTGCAAGCAAGGTACATGCCCCCGACCGGAATCGAACCTGGGACCTTTCAGTCCAAAGGCCAATGCTCTATCCACTGAGCCAAACCGGTCTTGGCTAAACTAATTACTTAATTCTTGGTCTTTGAAGTCTTGTTTCATCTCACTTTTTCTACCTGCAACCCTGATTTTTCTAAGCAGGGAGGAGGAGAAAAAGCGCCAAAGAGCATTTCTGGATACAAAGAGTGAATACATTTGTACTGTAATTTGCAGCTAACAATGGCCTTTTTCAGTCATGATATTCAGTTCAGCCCTTGTTCATGAGCTTGTTCAGATATTAGGTCAATCATACAGATGAGTAAATAGGCTCAGAGAAGGTGAGAAAGTAGTCTTCGTCATTGGTGGTAGAGCTGGGATAAAAAAATATATATATATTACTGATTTTTCACAGAGAGGAAGGAAGAGGGATAGAGAGTTAGAAACATCGATGAGATGAGCCCAAGTTCTGAATTTTAGTTAAGATGACGGTGAGACTATGCTAGCCCGTTTGAATCAGTCGCCCTGTGCACCCAGGGTCCCAGGTAGATTCCGGTCAAGGTCCTGTACCTTCATTGTAGGCTCCTCCATGGCCCAGGGCCCTTTTTGGGGTGCATGCAGGAAACAACCAATCGATGTATTTCTCTCACATTGTTATTTCTGTCTTTCCCTCTGTCTTCCACTCTCTAAAAAAAAACCAATGGAAAAATAGCCTCGGTTGAGGATTAAAACAAACAAACAAACAAACAAACAGGATGATTGTGAGACTTTTAAGAGACTTAACCTAATCTTGTTCATTCATCTTATTTTTCCTCATAAGTGCCTTCCAGTGTGTTGGGCTGACAGCGCTGTGTTGAATCCCTGCTCTGTCACTTACTAGCTTTTCACCTTGGATAAAGCATTTGCCTTCCCTGAGCCTTTGCCTCTGTAAAATGAAACTAGTGATACCTGCTTTGCTATAGTAATTGTAATAACAACAGCAGTACTAACAATTTATGGAAGGCATCCTTCTCATTGTTTTACATGTTGATTTAGGTAACCCCCTCAGCAAACATAGGACGTAAATGCTGCGTCATCCTTTAACAACAGAAAGAAAAACATGATGGCACCAGCACAGAGTGCCTGAGTCACTCGCTTAAGGTGACACAGGCAGGAAATGCCTGGTGGTCTGGCTGCAGAGCCTGCGTTGTAAACTGCAGTAATCTGTCTCTCTCTGCGTCAGTGTTTAGGCTTGAGTGAGAATCAAAGATAATATAACCAGAGCTCCTGGTAAAACCTGGCATTGAGTAAGCTCCCACTGAATAATGGGCTTCGTTGTTTGTTGTCTCTGCATATTGGGAAATGATTTTTCCCAGTTGTCATTGAGATTGACAGGCCTGTCTCTTGGGGAGACAGCTATCGGGAGGCACTGGAGGGAAAAGGTGGGGAGGAGGAAGTTACATTTTCCTTGGGTTTCCCATGATGCAGCAGGCACTTGATAGAGCCTCACAACAATTCTCTGATGAGATGGTCATTAGGAAGCTCAGAGAGGTTAAGCGACTATCCAAGGTCACACAGCAAATAAATGGGAGCTGGGTTTTGAACCTAGTTTGATTTGACTTTCATCTTTGTGAGCCAATCAGAGGCAGTTGGCACGAGCAGTCAGAGATGCCCATCTACTCGGGTCACTTTAATGAGCACCAGTGCCTTTGCCCCTAACACTAGGTGCTGCCTGCGTGATTTAGATAATTTCTTCTGGGAGTGCTCAGGTAGAACATACAGTATTTCACCACCTAAGTCACTTTGGAGATGGAGAAAATGTACTTAGAATTGTATCGTCATTATCTGAAAAAAAAAAATACAGAGGGGGCGGTGGGGTGTGGAATGAATTTGTGTGGAGATTGTGGTGACTCTTTGGAATTTATGTATGTTTAAGTATTGAGAGGTACGTTATTCCTTGTTCTCATTGAACTGTAAATATTGATCTGATTTTTCAAAACCACAACAGTTCTTATAGACTTGAGTCTTTTCCATTGGAAATGCCTATTACTCTTCAGGATATAAGAAGGAAAGATGGCTGGCAAATGTATTTATTACTGATTCTTCCCATGTAGAGTACAATTCAGGGAGGGGAAATGTGCCGGAGAAAAAGTCATAAATATTTATATTTTAATCCAATTTCCTTTCAAAGTGTTCCCAATTGTATTGAAAAATTGCATCAAATGCATTTAATTTAACTCTAGGATGTGAAAGCCGCCCAAGCAGAACTGGAGAAGGCCGTCGCAGGGACAGAAACAGAGAAGGCTCTTCGGCTGAGCTTGGAAAACAAGCTGTCAGAGATGAAGAAGATGCACGAGGGGGACGTGGACATGGCCCTGGTCCTGGAAGAAAAAGACAGGTGCGGCTCTTGTACCTGTGCTACCCTGGCAGCCATTTCTCTGGCAGGCCTTTCCCCACCCCTTTCCTGCTGCTTCCCCACAGTAAGAAAACTAGGAATGCGAGGACAGAGAGAGGGGTAGTAGATAGAAATTCATGCTGGACTTTTCTACTCAGATACTAGATTTAGCATTCAGTTTTGGCTGTAAGCTTCCTGGTAGTCAAAGGAAAAAGAGGAAAACAATCTTGATGGATGTAAGATTCACAGTGTTCATCAAATAAAACGAGTTAGTGACTCAGAAGCCCAGTTTTACTTGACATTGTTTAGACTAGTGGTTCTCAACCTTCCTAATGCTGCGACCCGTGTGTGGTTCTCAACCTTTCTTTTTTTAAAAATATATTTTATTGATATTTTACAGAGAGGAAGGGAGAGGGATAGAGAGTTAGAAACATCGATGAGAGAGAGATATCGATCAGCTGCCTCCTGCATGCTTCCCACCGGGGATGTGCCCGCAACCAATGTACGTGCCTTTGACTGGAATCGAACCTGGGACCTTTCAGTTCGCAGGCCGACGCTCTATCCACTGAGCCAAACTGGTTTCGGCTCTTTTTTTTTTTAATATATTTTATTGATATTTTATAGAGAGGAAGGGAGAGGGATAGAGAGTTAGAAATATCGATGAGAGAGAGACATCGATCAGCTGCCTTTGGCATGCTCCCCACCGGGGATGTGCCTGCAACCAAGGTACATGCCCTTAACCGGAATCGAACCTGGGACCTTTCAGTCTGCAGACTGCTCTATCAACTGAGCCAAACCAGTTTCGGCAGTTCTCAACCTTTCTAATGCCACGACCTTTTAATATAGTTCCTCATGTTGTGGTGACTCCCAACCATAAAATTATTTTCGTTGCTACTTCATAACTGTTATTTTGTTACTGTTAATGAATCGTAATGTAAATATCTGTGTTTTCCGATGGTCTTAGACTCTATGGTTCTCAACGCTAGCAGGGTTGCCTAAGACCATCGGAAAACACAGATATTTACATTACGATTCATTAACACTAGCAAACCTACAGTTATGAAGTAGCAATGAAAGTAATTTTATGGTTGGGGGTCACCACAACATGAGGAACTGTATTAAAGGGTTGCGGCATTAGAAAAGTTAAGAACCACTGGTTTAGACACTTCTCTTGTGGATCTTGTAGGGAACAGTTAATGTCTACATCCCCACAATAAATACCAGTGCATTTTGTGTGACCTGTTTCTGACATATCTTTTAATGCAGGCTGAGGGCCCAGGTTTGTACAGTGCAAAGGGCCAAAACAGTGCACACCAAGTACAGAGCTCTTTGATGGTCCGGGAATAAAATGTGTACCATTTGGACTAAGGTGACAGAAGTAGGGATGGAAAGAATAAGAGATATTTAGGAGGTAGAATCAATCACATGTTGGCTTGAAGGGCTTGGTGGCTGAGGGAAAAGGCTGCCTAGTTACCCCCTCACCCAGATGAGCATTGGTGGGATAGTGCAGCCGTTGGCTGAGTTGGGGAGAAAAGGGAGAAAGATGTTTTTGGGAAGAGGAGGTGGGAAGATGAGCTTTCAGTTGGGACTTGTTGGGTTGAAGGATTGTACTAGCCAAGAGGAGAGTCCAGGTGGTACTTGGGTATATGGATCAAGGCCCGGATTAGAGGAGCTGAAGATTCATTCATTAGCCTCCTGCTGAGCAAGGCCTGGGTTGGGTGCCAGGGATGCAAAGGTGAGCACTGTCTTCCTTATAGGGAGTTCCCAAGTGTAGGAGGGGCCCGATGGAAAGGGAAGATGGCGCTGGAGGTAAGTTCAGGGCTCTGTGCTGTGACAGAGGAGGGAGCTCTGCTTGGGCGAGGGGCAGGGAAGGCTGCTCAGAGGAGGAGTGAGTGTTGGGAGTTGGATGAGGCAGCCTTGCCGAGCGAGGGAACAGCACAGGCAGAGGTGTGGAGTCTGCTCATTTCAAGGTAATGACAGAGGGAAGTGGTCCCCGATCAGACTTGGATTCTCATCTTTGTGGGAAAGGGAATTTGGGAAGGATGAATGCTTGTTGAGTTCTTACCGGCCCAAGCGGTGGGGTCTCCATGGATTGGGTAGTCAGGTCAGGGCCCTGTGAAAGGCTTCGCTTCCTGGGGTTTCCTAAGGTCTGTGCTGCACACAAAGGTCTGTCCCCACCTGACAGAAGGACCAAGGGATCTCTCTCGAGCTTCCGTTGTAAGGCATCACTTCAATTCACAACCTGAGTTGTGACACTGCGAACGTGTCTGTCCCAGGGATAGGTGTCCCCACCACACTCCCAGAGACCAGAGAGCAGCCAGGTGCCTACTCTGGGTTCCTGCTCGCTCTGGGTTCCTGCTCGCTCTGGGCACGGCCCTTTCTGGTGGAGCTCTCCTGGGTCCAAGGTCAGTGTTTCTTCCTAGACAGGCGGGCCAGTCTAGGAAGCTAAATCCATATGAGAGGGTGAGTGCTGAGTGCAGAACTGGAATAAGGGTCTCCGGCACGCCCTGGTGAGATGGACCCAGATTGGCCATACAGACTGGCCCGCCTTCGGGCAGGGCCCTCACGAGGATGTCCTTGTCTTTCTGGGCCCTAATCATCCTTTTCAAAGGTGTGCAATTTAGCTACTCAGTTTCCTTCAATCTGACCTTGAACTTACAGTGAAGAGAGCCCTGTGGTCAAGTTTTGCCTTTGGATATGTTTTATCCTTTTTTTTTAAGAGTTTAACTAAAAACATCTAATTTTGTGTAAGAGTCTGGGAGGACGGGCAGTGGTATTGCCGGAGTGCTGCCGCTCCCTCAGGCGGCCCGGCACTTCCGCTTGGCCTCAGTCGCCCTGCTCATTTCCGGCCCCCGCTGCACCTTGCGGTTAGGTACCTAAAAAACAGTTTTATCCAGGCGGAAGGTACACACAAGGCAACACATACATTTCAGAATACAATTTGGTGCCTTTCCCTCTCCAGTGGATTATGTGATGATTCCAGAGTTGAGCCCCTAGAGGGCACTCTTACTTCTCTTTCCTACTTTGGGGGGGTGTTGTATTGATGCTGCCAGTTCTCGCTGCATCCAGTTGTCTTAGTCCATTTGGTGCCATAACAAAACAATACACGCTGGATCGCTTGTAAATAATACATTTATTTCTTACAGTTCTGGGTGCTGGAAGTCCCAGGTCAGTGTGCAGCGTGGTCAGCGAAGGCCCCCTTTAGGTTCTTTTTCTCCTTGTGTCCCCACCTGACAGAAGGACCAAGAGGTCTCTCTCGAGCTTCCGTTATAAGGCGTCACTCCAATTCATGAGAGCTCCACTGTCACGACCTTGTCTTCTCCCCAAGGCCCCGCCTCCTAATGCCACCACTTGTGGCGACACACCGTGTTCAGACAGTACGCCAGGTGCTCGAACTGCTTCTGGTGCCCTCCTCCCCTGCACCTGGGGCACCTGTCCTCGTTCTGCCACAGTAAATTGCTTTTTAGGCTCAGCTACAAACACTCTTAAGGTCTTTTGACAAAACGCTCATCATCGAATGCTAAAAAAAGTACTAATTATAGCAACTGTCACTTGTTGAGTCCTGCCATATGCCTGGAGCTGTGGAGGGCCCTGTTAAAAAGCTTATCTCCCTCCCACATAAGCAAGCTATCCCCATTTTATAGCTGAGGAGTTGCAGGCTTACAGCTGGAATAATTTGACTGTTTTGTCAGGGAGCAGTTAATCGAGGGAATTTGGTGGCCTCCAGAAGGATGTCACCTCAGCTCTACCTGAGGGGGCTCTCGGGGTGTCGATTGGCAAAGCTCCCCTGATAATGATGCCTAATGAAGTCTGGTGTGTGCTGGGTGTGTAGCAGGTGGAGGTGGCGGTGAGTTGTGAAGGGCATTCTAGGCATAGGAACTGTGGGGACAAATGTCCAGAGACCTGGGGGCGAGGGTGGGGGGGAGTGCTTCCCTGTGAGAGGTGACACCGAAGCTTCAGCAGGGCCTCTGATCTTGGCCCTAAAAGCTCAGGCTCAACTGCCTGCCGAGGAGTTCATCCTTCATCTTGAAAGTCAGTGTGTTTTAAACTTTGGCCTGAGATGCCTCGGAGAGACCTTCTTTGTTTTTCACATTTTCCGGAATAGTTCTGCTTTATTGGTCATGTTTGTTTTAGCCTTCGGTGCCAGATTGCTTTTGGAGAGAGGAGTTCTCGGCTAAGAAGATTTAGTAATCCACAGCTGTCGGCGGTGGGGGCTGTTGAACAGCCGAGCAGGGGGGTGACTCAGTCAGACCATCGGCCAGCAGCTCGGAGGGTGCATCTCCCGGGGCCAGGCTGGAGGTGAGGGGACATTTAATGTCACGTGGATTCTCCGACCTGCAAAATGCGATTTCGTTCATCTGCAGTCACTGGACATGTCTACTTTGAAGAAGTCTGGCCCCATTTTCTACCTCCTCCTGCTCCACTGAGCTGAGAGAGCAGTGTAGCATTAATATTGAAATCTGTTCTCTTTTAGACTGATTGAGGAGTTGAGACTGTCTTTGAAGAGCAAAGAAGCTTTAATTCAGCGCCTGCGAGAGGAGAAATCTCAGATGGCGCCTGCTGCTGAGACTGTGTCATCCGGAGAGCTCCGAGGGCTCTCTGCTGCTCGCAGGGCTGAAAAGGAGCGAGAAACCGCGGTGAGGCCACAGGCCATGGAGGGGACTTGAGTTAGGACACCAGACTGACTGCACGGGCCCTGGGACGCACATGCAGCCCCCCCGGCTCACCCACAATCTGCTTCTGAATATCATCGCCCTGTGGGCTGAGGATCCGCAGACACTTCCTGTCAGGGGCCTGGCAGATTTTCCCTCCGGCCTTGTGTTCACAGAGTTGGTTAAAAAACCGGCCCATACCTGCTTGCTTCTGTTTTATTATGTGTTCATTTGTTGTTGTCTGGGGACTTGATCTTATTTTCATCCTTTGGATTTTCTAAGGATAAAATTGTGTTACTTTCTCATTTCACCTTTTGTGGTTCGAGGCAGGCTTAAGGCCAGCTGTGGTCTGACACTGCAGAGGCAGCGGGGACAGGCAGCTGCCCTGTCTTGGGTGTGCCGCACACAAAGGGACTCCGGGTGCCCCTCATCTCTTCCACCCGGCCACCTCGTGAGGCTGGGATCACCGTCCCTCATCCAATTTACATACAGGCTCAGCTCAGAGACGTTGTTAAATTTTCCTAGGCTCCAAGAGGTGGGTTGCTAGTACCGATCCCAAAGCCTGGGACCCCCCCACCCCCCACACACACACACACACTAGGCGTCCTCAGCAAGCTCTTTGGAAGAGGGTGGGCAGGACCTGGAAGTGCAGGTCGGCCTAGTCAGACCTCCCATTTCTTTTGGACCACGGGTGCTGCTGCAAGTGGTTTGTTCATTTAGGGACCTTCTGGATGCTCATGGAAGTCTTGACTTCATTATGGAGCAGGGTCTCCTTTGTCCCTGACACAGCAGTGACTTCCTTAGCCTCAATCACCTATGAGTTTTAGGCTGCAATCAGCCTTTGTCTTCCGCTTCTTTGAACTTCTGTCTCACTTCCTTGGCCCTGTCCTTTCGAAGGCCCGTTTTCATTGTCCAGTCGCCCTGTGGTTTACTGCCTATGGGGCTGGTGATGATCCTTACATTTTTCTTCACTTGGGCGGGACTTTGGGTGAGTTCCACAGCAGGGGGAACAGCAAGCAAATGAGGTGCTCATTCCAATTGTTCGGGGGAAGCTATTGGCTTATGGGTCCCTTCTGGGCACCAATTAATGTCTTTCTGTAGGCTGCACAAGTGGAACGCCAGACGGAGAGAGATCGCTTTGAAGAGAGGATCCAGGTATGTTGATACAGTTTTAAAAATGTGTTGAAGATTTATCTTTGCCTCTTGCTTCATTCTGAGTGCAATAGCTAATTCTGTGTGGCAATAGCTGTCACTCATTGAATGCTGCTGTCTGCCAGTCAAGCTTTAGGCACGGTGGAGAGGGTTTCTCCGTCTTTGTAATAACTGCGTGAAGCAGGCATGCCCATCTTGCAGATGTGATACGTGAGGCTCAGAGCGGTGAGGTCCCTTCCCAAGGTCACGTCGCTTGGGGTATAGTAGGGATTCAGACTTGCCATTCTATGACTGCAAAGCCCTTGCTCCATGGTCCCTCAGTCTCAGCAGCTAGCATTTACATAGCACCTGCCGACTTAGAAAGTGCTTTCCATCCATTATCTCATTTGATCCTTCCGACAGCCTGGGAGGGAGGCAGCAGTGAGTATTTTAGAAATGAACTCAGACTCTAAATGTTCAGTCTCCATCAAAACAAATTCTCTGCTAGTGTTTGTAGCATTAAGGAGTGATATTAATGATCTGTTATTTCCCCCAAATAACTGGTATGATTTCCAAGACTCTGATGTGACTGTATTCAACTTCCAGAAGGCATTGGAGTCCTTCCTGTAGGAATAGCTGTCATCTTCTTAACTGATCTGATCCCCTTCCTTTCACCCAGCCCCGTTGCCGAGAGCGGTAATACAGTACGTTGGAGCTGATGCCACTACGTTCAGCTCTACTTGGAAACATTAATCACCGGCTGACAGAAATAAGATAGAATAACTGCGTTTGAGTGTTCTCTTAAAGATATATACTGTGCATTTTGGTTGGAACACATCAACTTAGTGAATCTTTTTCTAATCTAATTTAGGCACTTCAGGAGGATCTGAGAGAGAAGGAAAGAGAAATTGCTACAGAAAAGAAAAATAGTTTAAAGAGGGATAAAGCCATTCAGGGTCTAACCATGGCATTAAAGTCAAAGGAAAAAGAGGTATGTCTGCTAGATCTCAAGTGAGATTTTTCTTTATTAGCTTCTGTGACTGGCTTGTCCTTCCCTTGATTTTTAGCGTTAAGGAAAAAGTTGGTAAAAGAGCTTAGTTGATTGTAGAAAGTGGGGTAGAGATCCTTTAGTAGATTAAAAGTTCTTTTGGAATGTCTGATCCAGCACTGTCCAATGCAAATATATGAGTTATATATATAATTTTAATTTACTAGTGGCCACATTAAAAGAAGTAAAAAGAAGCAATATTTACTAATATATATGACAAATATCATTTCAACATCCAGTCAACAGAACAAAATTAATAAAGAGGTATTTAACATTTATTTATTTTTTATATCTGAGGATATTTTTTCATTGATTTTTAGGGAGAGTGGAAGAGAGAGGGAAAGACAGAGAGAAACATTGATGTGAGAGAAACACATCAAGTGGTTGCCTTCAGACCAGGGCCTGGGCTGGGGAGGAGCCTGCAACCAAGGTACATGCCCTTGACTGGAATCGAACCCTCAGGCTGATGCTCTATCCCCTGAGCCAAACCTGCATAGGGCTTTAACATTTAAAAAAATCTGAAGTCCAGATATGCTTACAGCACATCTCAAGTCAGACTAACAGCATTTCAAGTGCCCAGTAGCCCCAAGGTGACTTGTAGCTACCATATTGGACAGTGCAGGTCTAATCTTTGGAAAAACAACAGAAAATTGAGATAGAGGAGTTTTGGGGGGCAAGGCCAAAGTAGTTAGATAGGTACGTGGGCTGTTGTCTTTGGGACCTAAGGTGGTGGTTGGTGACTCTGTGCTGTTTTCTTGTCATTGGTGTAGCAATCTTGTGTCTCAGTTGGAGGCACAGAAACAGGGGAGCAAAATTTAGCTGTGCTCACAAACCTAGTGGGGAAGAAAGACAGTGAAGGTGTTGTGATCGAGGGAAGTACTGGCGCTGTGAGGCGGAGCAAAGGGATCCTAATCCAGATTAAGGTTGGGAAGGAGGACAGAAAAGAGGAGGCCATTTCATACATAGGGGAGAACATTGGCCAGGCATTCAGCGGGGAAAGAGCCCGATATGTTTTTGTGGAACCAAATATCAAGTGCAGAAGTTAAGTGAGGTGAGAGAAGAGGCTGGAGAGGCTGGCTGCCAGGAACAGCGGTGGTGGTGGATCTATTTGTGTTTCACTGCTTGGGTGACTCTCCACGGAAGACTCTTAAGCAGGAAGGGTGTGATCACATTGGCATTTTAGCCAGGTCTCTGCTTGTATCCAGAGAGTCTGTTGTAGGAGGGAGAGAATAGATGCAGGGTGAGAGCCACCTAATTCAGAAAGGCTGAATTAGAGCAGTGGTCACAGAAAGCAAGAGTGGTAGGGTAGGGCTAATTCAGGAAACAAATTTATAAACAATTAATTAAAAGCATATGACTAACTACTATGCTGTACAGCTGACACAAATATAAAATAATATTGAATTTCAACTGTAATTGAAAAATAAAATTAAAAAAATAAAAATTAAAAATACAATCTAAAAAAGAAACAATTAATTAAAGATTAGAAGTAAATCTGGGGAAATGTGATGGTCAGACGTAGGAATGGAGAGAACGGTAATCCAGGATGACTTCTGGCTGTCACCACTAGAGAGATGGTCTTGCCACCAGCTCCACATGGAAAATCGAGGTAGTGATGGAAGTGATGAGGCTTTTAGAAAGTATTGACTTTGAGGAGTCTGTGGACCATACAGGTGAGATGTCCAGGAAACAGATAGATCTATAAGTCTAACGCTTGGAGAGAGCTCATTAGGCCTGAAGGTGGAGATCGGAGAGGCCCTCTTCAAAAGATGTGAGTTAAAATTCTGAGAGTTGATCACCTTATCCAAGGGGAGTATAGAGTGGGATAGAAGGCTGAGGATTGGACCACATCAGAATTGAAGATGCAGGAAGAGGAATGCACAAAGAAGACGGAAGAAAGACTGGCTCTAGAAGAATGAAGCCAACCAGGAAACGTGCTGAAGAAGCTAAAGGAGGGAACAGTTTGAGTCATCACCACTGTCGGATGCAGCAGAGAGCTGGTTCCTAATACAGTGGTACCTTGAGATATGAGTTTAATTCTGTAACCTTGAGGCATGGGAAACTGAGACGCTCGAGTCACGGTAAATTGGTGGGTCGTGTGCAGCTGGCCAATCCGAGCGATTACTCCTATCTCAAATGTTGCTCGTATTTCAAAGCAAAAATCGCTTGCTCGATGGCTCGTATCTCAAAAATCTCGTATGTTAGGGCACTCGTATCTCGAGGTACCACTGTAATAGTAGCTGTAGTTGGTGCTGGGAGTTCAGGGCCCAGCGGTGGAGCAGTTCTGGGTGCCGGCAAAGTGCAGGTGTGACCTTGGTAGCTATTGGCTGTCTCTGGGTAGATGGCAGCAGCCAGACTAGGTTTTCGGGTGGCTCATCTCTATGGCCAATATTAATTACAGTGACAGCCAACATGATTTTAGCACCGCTGCACATTACCTTGTCAGCAATGTGAGGTTGGGTAAGCGGTGGTATCTTCATTTCATAGTTAAGGGAATTAAGTCGCAAAGAGATTAAGTTTTGTGCCTTGAGTGATCCAGCTAGTAAACAGCCAAACTAGAAATCCCACTTTTCTTGACTTCAGGCTTTTTCTGACTACAAAGCTCTTGATTATAAGCACAGCCCAGCAGTGAAAGCAGTTGGGCCGTGCGGAGCTGGGAGGAGCTCAGGTACGCACTTGGCTGCTCGTCCTTATTTTCACGCAGGTGGAAGAACTCAGCTCTGAAATCGAAGAGCTCAATGCTGCCTTTGCTAAAGTCAAAGAGGCCCGCCAGAAACCGGAGGCCCAGAAATCCCAGGTAAGCGTTCACTTGGGTGAAGAAGTTCTCTCTTTGAACCTTTCTGTTGACTTCATAGCTGAAAGGAACGGAGGAAAACTCAGTGGTTTTTAATAACAGAACCACCTCAGTCTAGTTAAACTGGCCTGGCCAAAGTGCTCACTTGTTTGGACATGGTTCTGTGCACTGAAAGGGGTCGATCAATGCCCAGTTGGGGCACATATGGAAGTCAGCCGATCAATATTTCTCTCTCTCCCTGTCTCCTCTTCTTCTCTCTATTCATGTCCTCAGTGAGAACTAAAATAAAAAAAATTGTTTTTTTTTTTTTTTAATTATTATCTAATGAACAAAATAAATTGATGAACAAAAAAGATCCAGGGAACTAGAATCATGGAACAGACGGATGAACCTCAGAGGGAAGGAAGGGGTGGAGTGTGGGGGCAGGAGAGATTAACCAAAGAATTTATATGCATATCTGCACAACCCAGCGATACTGACAATAGTGTGATGAAGGCCTTGGGGTGGGTGTGGAGTGGAGGGGGGTCAATAGGGAAATAAAGGGACACCTGTAATTTTTTCAATAATAAAAATAAATTAAAAATAAAACTTTACCAAAAGAAAAGTTCTTATATTTCCAAGGAAAACAATCATTATAAAAGTTACCTACTCACTAAACTTAGAACATTTGAAAATACAGAGTGGTGAAGGAAAAAAGTCAACTGTGATTCCACCCCATGAAAGTTACTGTCAATTTTGTGTACTTTCCCTTCTAGTCTTAAAAAAGGTTTTTTTTTTACACAGTTGTAGCTTCCACCTTCCCTTTAACATCAACACCGTGATATAAACATTACCCTGAGTTGTTTCACAGTCTTCATATTATTTGTGCTCTTAAGTCCTGAGGGATGTTGCTATTAATCACTCCCCCCCCCCCCCCCCCCCGCAAGGTGGAAAAGGAGCACAGATTTCTTGGTTTGTCTAACGAGCCGTCTCTTCCAGGGGTCTGAAGACTATGAAGCTGCTCTGTTGGAAAAGGCAGCCCTTTTGGCTGAGCTGCACTCAGAAAACCTCACCAAGAGCACCGAGAACCACAGACTACGGAGGAACATTAAGAAAGTCACACAGGAGCTGAGCGACTTGCAGCAGGAGAAGGAGAGACTAGAAAAGGATCTGGAGGCAGCCCATCGAGAGAAGAGCAAGAGAGACGGCACCATCCACGTGAGCACCCTGTTCCCTTCTGAAATAGCGGGCAGGGCAGCAGGCTGGGGCTGTTCCATGTTACGTTTTAGGGAGAGTCACTGCAGAAAACTTAGAAAATCTGAAAAATGTAAAGAAGAAAATACTTCACGCATCTTATAACCTAGAAGTGACCAGTTGATGTCTTAACTAGTTGATGTTTCATTCCCTTAATACTCTTTCTTTCCTTACCCCGCAGGCATTGGTATCAAGCTGAAAATGCAGTTTTGTGTCAATTTTTTAAGTTCTCTGTTCTCTCTTTGGTGTGTTGCCATGTTATGAATGTTCTTCAGAAACGTGTTTTTTTTTTTTTGTGTGTGTGTGTGTATAAGCATATTTCATCACCTCGATGTGCTACAATTTATAAGTGATTTTTTTAAAGGCTACTCTATTCAGCATTGGGTATTAGCATCATAAAAGACATCTCTGAACTTGGAAGGAAGAAAGCAATTTATCTTTTAAAATTTTTATTGTATTTAAATTTAAGTATTCAGCATCCAGATACATAAGCCTTGGTGCGGTCAGGCAGGAGAGGGTCGGAGTTGGAGTAGTTAGTGGCACTCAGGTTAATTGGATTTCCTGCACGGGGATCTGGGGCAGGAAGAATCAGAGTAGTGAGCTCAGAAGAGAGACTATAGGCATCAGAGGTTAGTTCTCCAGGGGCTGCTGTTGGCAGGGCCACCAAGATCCATAATTTGAAATCCTGATGGTAATGCTGACGAAAGAATTGGAATACAATGTTTGTATAGTTCAACAAAAACTTTAATGAACATTAGAGAGCAATAATGGGAATTTAGATAATTAGGAAATCGGCACCTGCCATTCCAATGGAGTAACTCTCGTTTTACAAGATCACCCTTCCCTGCTGGTACAGCTGGACCCCCAGTCTAAACCGAGGCTAAATACTGCCAGGGTTCTTTGTCACCTGGGCTTGTCCCCATGTCACTTCCCTTATCATGTTCCCATGTCAGGTCCCTTTCTCTGTTACGACATCTCCCATGTTGTATAGATTTCAGAGTAGTTAGGTTGAATGGCGCATAGCCCTCACTGAATAGATTTCACATGATTACTTAATCATTTCTTCCTCCGTTGGACATTTTGGCTGTTTAAGTAATGCTACAGTGGACATCTTTGATCATTAAGGCATTTTCTCTTGAAATCCCTAGATACATTCTGAGGAATGAGATAATTGGTACAAATATTTTACACTGGTTAATCATGCTAACAAATTATTTGTCCAAAAGACTGGTCCAGTTTATGTTGCCACCAGCAATATTGTAGAGTACAAGTGTGTTGCTTGTTATTAAAAGACCTGTTCCCTATATTTATTCAGTATTATTTAACACCAAATATACCTGCTGTAGATGTTGATGGAAATACAAGGCATGGCCTCTGAAAGTTTTATTTTTCTAAAGAAGTTGAAAATGTTATACATGACAAAATGCAAAGCAGTTTGAAATCCAGAGCTAATGAATGTAGTTTGTATAGTCGGTGCAGAAGATCCTTGCAGGCTGGAGTAGTCAGAGAGGCCTTCCAGGAGGAGAGGATACTTAAGTTGATTGAAAAGAGTGAGGTCTGAGGAGTGTGCCTTTGTGGATGAGGTAAGGATGAAACTGGCCAGAGAGACCTTTGACAGAGGTGCAGTTTTCAGGGTCAAATTTTATATCCCTCACAAAATTTTTAGGTTAACAAAACCTGTGGCATAACAGGTTGTTGGTGGTGTTATTTTTTTAAGTTTAAAATAGTTTGTTTTCTTTCTCCTTCACTGTTATCATAAAAATATTCAATAAAATTTGGATGGGGGAGCATATATATGTGTAAAGCTATGTATTCATATGTGAAATATGTAATTTTTTTTTACACTGTCACTCTGGGCAATAAATAGCTAGATAAGTATATCAAAAGGGTATGTAGCTATCTCTCTATTGTGAGACATGGTTGGTTCTAAAACTCACTTATTCAGGTAAACTCTGGTGTTTCTAAAATAATGTTGGGCTGCTGTTGATAAAAAGCTGCATTCTTAGGCAAAAAGGGACACGTATTGCCTTGTAACTAAATTGCTGCAAGGATGGATGATCGGGATACTGTCAGGACCCAGTCTCTTTCTCTCTGAGAGCTGACTTTTTTATTTTGTTAATTGTCACCTGAGGGTATTTTTCCCAATGATTTTTTCAGAGAGTGGAAAGGAGGGGGAGGAGAAGGGAAAGAGAAAGAGAGAGAGAGAGCCATCGAGTGAGAGAAACATTGATGTGAGAGAGACACAGCAATTAGTTGCCTCCTGCACCAGGGCTGTGGATAGAACCTGTAATCTAGGCAGGTGCTCTTGACCAGGAATCAAACCTGAGACCCTTCAGTGCTGAGGCCAGTGTCCTAACCACTGAGCAACCGGCCAGGGTGAGAGGGAGTGGCTTCTTTTTCTTGTGTCTACTTCCTCCAGCTCCAAGTGGTTGGACCCTCCCTGCCAGCCCTGCCGGGATCCCATTTTCGCAGTTCATTACATAGAGGAAGGGGGGCTCACGTCCACTGCCCCCGCTGTGTCTGTCAGGGTGGCCAGAGGAGTGAGATACCGAGAAGCCAGCTGGGGCCCCTGCCCATTCTTCTTTGTCAGAAGTGCGTGTTGTCAGCTTCCCCCGGAACCATGTGTTTGCTTGGAGGGGGATGAGCGAAGGCACTGATGGTTTCATGGCACTGGGCAGACCAGAACCACAGCTGTGTGATCTGAGTGCTTTCCTCAGGTGAGCGTGTCCGTGACTCAGCTTCCTAGCACCTCGGGACTACTTTTCTACATACATGTTTCTGACAAGGTCATAATGGCTGTGGTTTCTTTCTTTTTTGTGTATGTATTGCATCATAGGTATCTCTAACTTCTGGTTATATTCTAAGAATTTGGTTGTGTCCATCTCATATGAATGGCCTGATGTTGGGGTCACTGGCTTGTTCAGAGTCTGGGAAGACATCTTGGGGTGGTGTTTTTTGCCTTAGGGTGCTAGGTGCATGCAGAGGCAAAGCACAACCACAGGCCTCGCATGTCCCATCAGCTTGTTCTGTTAGCTGGAGCCCTTCCGTCTCCAGCTGCTGCTGCTGGTGCTTTGGATTGAGACAAACAGAGAACCAGACTTGTCAGTGCTTCTGCCCTGGCAAAGGAAAGGAACATTCCCATATTGAGCAGGCCCTCAGCGTGGCATGGGGACACTTCCATACCGAGACACCAACAAAGTGCCACGGAGCACAGAGGAAGGAAGTGCTTGCAGGATCAGAGCAGGCTCTGGGGAAAGTAACTTCTGAACTGGTTCTGAAGTTCAAGTTTAAGGTTGTTAGATAGGCAAGGGAGAGCAGAGGGGTTTTGCATGGAAGTTGAAGGTACAAAGGTGTGAGAATGTGTGTTGTGTTGGGAGAAACAAAATAAGAGCATCCAGCTTAAAGTATGCTGGTTATTTGAAGTTTTAAAAATTGTAAATTCTTTTCAAAACATTTTCAGAGCTTTATGGATCATCATGAAATTAAATGAAATGAAAAAGGAAGATAAAGGCATTAGGGTGAAGGAAAAATAAGGTGACCGGTGAAATGGAATCAGTACATAGAAATGCAGGTTGTGATACTGAAGAGGGGGCTTAACTCCAGCTGGCAGCTCCTGGCAGCGCAAGTAAAAAGGGAAATTCAGTTACAAGGTCTCCAGTGTCCGTCAGATGGACATGTTAAGATAAAAGGACAGCTTTGCCAGCACTCAGGCCTGAGGGAAGTACTGCCTCTGGTGGGTTTTATAAAGAATTCGCTGAGCAGTATACAGAATCTTTGACAATGCCCCATTCAATAAAAGCAATTTTGCACAGGGCCAGGTCAGTGTCATCCAAGTCGGGAAGCTTGTAAGCATTAAGTTAAGGTTTTCAGTTCCCGGGACTGTGTTTGGCTGTTTCCCATTATTCTCATGTCTTGGACAGCTACAAAGTCCGTGGCAAATACTGCAGCCCCGTTTATAGACGTGCCCTGACTCCAAGCCTTTGCATGCCCTCCCCCTTCCCCCCTGCAGGCTAGATTCCATAGCATTCCCTGAATTCTTCCTAATGGTAAGCCATCAGCTCTCTTGTAGATGTGATCAAACCATCCTTTGCTCGTGCCACAAACACTTATTGCCGTCTCACTGTGCCTGCTTTTAAGCATTTCGAGGGGAGACAATGCCTGTCTGAATAAGGCATATGAGTTCACTGTGTCTTACTGTGCATGAACGCTGAGAAGTTTGGCCCTGGGAGTCATTTCTCATTTGTTTTAACTGCTGGCCATTGCAGGGACCCAGTGCCAGTGGACAGCATGTGTTGTAAGGTGCGGTTTGTTCATTTGCTTCCTCAAGGGGCACTTCGGCGTACTTGCAGGGGTACAGGCACTGTGGGTGGGCTGTGGGGAAGACACGCTTGGTTTTTACTTTGCAAGTGTTTTTACAAGGGAGGTCACGAATTGAGGGCCTCACAGATATATCCCTGTTATTGTATTATGCCTCCTTGTCACCAGAGGCTTTCACATCCCTTTGAGGAAAGTCAGCAGGCCTGCGCAAAAGCAAACAAAAATCCCAGGATGCCCAAGGTCGTGTCCTTACTGTGATGTTTAAAGTGCCCTAGCTTCCGTGGTCGGTCAGGCGGGCTGCTCGGATCCCCACATCCTTGCCCTCACATCTCTGACTCGGCTACATTGCTTGGTTCCAGAGACATAAGGCTCTCCTTTTAGTGTGTGCATGTATGTGTGTGTGCGTTCATGTGTGTGTGTGTGTGTGTGTGTGTGTGTGTGTATTTGATGAAGGTGCTAGAGCGGAACATCTTTATTTTAGATTTGCTATCGCTGGTTCAGGCGTTCTGTGTGCTATTCAGGTTGTGTGGGAGAGAAGAGCAAGTCCTAGTCTTTTTCTTCTCCTGTAGAAGTAACGTATATTAGACACTGGTTTAGCCATACTCCCCACGTTGTCACATAATGCTCTCATCTGTCGCGAGACCTGTCATCCGCTCCCCTGACAAGTGTGTGCTTCAATACCTGGGCACTTAGCTCTGTGGGAATGCATTTGCTGGCTAAAGCCCAAAAGCCTAATTAAAGTTGTGCCTGCCACCCAGCTGGCTAACCCAGTGCGCTATGACAGGAGCGGGTGTTAATTTCAGGGTAGTTCAGCCCGAACCCCTCCGGTTCTCACGTGCGTTTGTTGATGGGTAGCTCCAAATGAGATTGTGACAGCATCCGGAATATCTCGTGGTGGACCGTAATCAAAACATGGCCCTCAGAGACAGTGGCTGTAGGCTGGCTTTTAGGGCGAAGACCACAGACCCCAGGCAGTGTGTTTTTTACCCAGAGCCCAAGCTCTCCTTGCCTTTTTTGTTTGTTTCAATCAGGTGGAAAGATTTTGAGGTGGTATCCTTGTAGAACCATGTGCAGTTTAAGTGTCCTATGTCAGAAGAAGCTCTGTCTTTGCAAATTCCAGTTTCTTATAAGAGAGGCCAAATGCAGAGACTTCGGAGTCAAACTGGGTTTGAATCCTGGCTCCATCACTTGTGAGCTGTTGAACTATGAGGCAGGAACTGTGCCTCTCCAAACTGTGGGGTCCGTTTCTCTTCAGAACACAGATGAGTTGTAGGGATTACAGGGATACTACTTAGCATCAGACCCGGCACATCACAAATGGTCAGTGAACAGAAGCTGTTTTCATGATGGTGATGCTGCCGCCGCCTTGGGAGCCAGAAACATAGCCATTTTAGCAGGTGTCTTGGGATAGTGGAAAACAGGGCGGGGCTCCAGTTGGAATCTCAGCTTCAGCAGGCGTTTAAGCTTCTAAGTCAGTCATGTAACCTTTCTAAACTGTTTTCTCCCCTAAGATGGGATTGATTATATCCATATTAGGATTAAAATAAATGAATCATAAAATACAATGCATGAGAAAGCACCTACTGTGGTTCCTATACATAGAGGTAGATGCTCAGTGTGTTACATCCCTTCTCTTCTTTCCTCTTTTCCTGTTTTTAATTGTGTGGCACGTGCTGGCTTAGGACTTTGAATGACAAACGATTGGCTGCTAGAATCTAAGAGACACTATTGACTAATAAATGTGGTCTGTCTTTTACCAGTCACATCAACATAGCTGCAACTTTCTTCTTGTCACCACTCACCTCTTCTCTGAAGAGAGTGCTTCTCTGTTCCTGTCCCACTGATGCTTCCTTCCAGAAAGGGAGGCAGAGCCCTCTGGAGAGACAGCCTGGGAGTGATCAGTGTCTCACGTGTGGGGCTGCCGGAGGAGCTGGTTTCCAAGCTGTTCCCATCGGTGTTCATACGGAATTGCTCTAAGAGAGGCTTTTCCTGATCTCTGGGTCTTACTTTAGGATTTCTGTGCCAGGCTCTGTCCTGGGCACTGGGTGTACAGGACAGATTCAAATCAGTTCCAGTCTCCGAGAGAATCTAGTAGAGAAATATAATAGAAATGCAGGCAAAGAGCCAGTGCTAAGTGCTGATAGAGGGATGGGCCGCATGCTTTGGGAGCACAGTGCTAAGACGGGAGGGAGGAGGGAAGGCTCCACTGAGGAGGTGGATTTGAGTTAAGACTGGACGGGAGGTGCAGATGCATTCCCAGAAGAGGGAAGGCCCGTGCAAAGGCTTGGGGGCCTGAAGGAGCATGGCACAGGGAGAATGTAGTGGGGCTGGAGGAGAGGGCAGGTATGCTCTCTGGCATCATCCACGCGGGGTTTAGAGAGGTGGGGTGCCTGGCAGCTGTTAATGTCTCAGCTGGGCCTTGACCCCTGCACAGCCTCATTGCCTTTGTTCTTCCCATCTTTCTGGTGGAAGCTGCTTTGAGCTCCTCGCTCGGAACTCCTGCAGTCCTCACAGCCAGAAACACATGCTGGTTCTCTGTGACAAGGGCTGTCTCCTTCCAGTGGCTTCTGTTTATTTAATTTGTAAGCACGCGGCTTCTTTGTTCAGATGAACTCTTCTGAAGAACAAACATATAAAAGTAGAGCCGCTCAGGGTGAAGTGAGGGAGGAGGCCTGGTCCTCCCCCATCCCTCCCCCACCATGTCCTGCTTCTGCCACAGCCCCCAGGAGCCCCGAGGCTCCTCAGAAGGGGGCTTGGACACCTCGTCTCATACCGATTCTGGGAATCCGTACATCACCGAGTTCCTACGCCTCATTAACATTTTGGAGAGGTTTCCTTTGAATATTTAAAGGTAACCACTGAGCACTTTGACAAGCTTTTTCACAGCGAACCTGATAAAGTAGAAACTTGATGGATGAGAACCTTCTCAGTCTCCATCTGGCCAGAGATAAAACAAACTAGCTGACTGGAGAAGCAAGTGAGAGGGCCTGGCTTTCATTTCTAATTTGATGCTAAGATTATAGGGATATTTTATTTTTCACATATCCCACTTTTTAAAAATCAGTCTGTGCTAAGAGAGCCTGACATGCAAAAGCATCACTCAGCTCAGTGTTGGTCGAGAGTGTGCTGTGAACCTGAAAGGAAAATTGAAGCCACTCAGTTGATGCCTCACATATAAACTTCCATGTTTTTCCCCCAGTTGACAGCGTCAGTTTCTGGATGAACATGGAGTCAGATGCTATGGGTAGTTGGCCAGGCGTGGGCATTGCTAATCCTACGGCTTCTTGGGCTCCAAATTGCTACTTTAGTGAAAATAACACAAATAGACTCGGTTTTAAATCCCGAGTCCACAGCTTTTACTTCGGTTAAGTTGCTTGAACATTTCCAACTTCCGTTTCCTGGGTGATAAATGGATATAATTAGAGCATCTGCTTTGTAGGGCTGTTGTGAGTTGAACGAGGTGATGGTGTTTCTGAAGGATGATTACTGAGGGTAGAATGGTGAGGGAGGGCTTAGTGGAAGAGGTGGCACTTGGTTGGGTTTTATAAGACAAGCCTGCTGTCTCCAGGCAGAATTACTTTATTGTTTTAGTTGCAGGAGACTCGGTGGATACAGGTGCAGGGCCTGGGGAGTGTTAATGAAGTGGTTGGGTGAGAGAAAGCTAAAAGGCAAGCTAGAACGTACTGGCGGGAGTCTGGAATGACTGCTTGTTAAGACATCTTCACTCTGCCGAGACCAGTTTGGCTCAGTGGATAGAGCATCGGCCTGCGAACTGAAAGGTCCCAGGTTTGATTCCGGTCGGGGACATGTACCTTGCTTGCGGTCACATCTTCAGTGTGTGGTGTGCAGGAGGCAGCTCATCGATGTCTCTCTCTCATCGATGTTTCTGACTTTCTGTCCCTCTCCCTTCCTCTCTGTAAAAAATCAATAAAATATATTAAAAAAAAAAAAGATAGCTTCACTCTGCAGTCAACTCCGAGTCCCTGAAGGGTTCCAGGCAGTGATGTCATGATCAAGGCTGAGTGAGTGATTTGGTGGGTGAACCCAGAGCCAGGGAGAGCAGTGCGGAAGCTGCTGCGGTTGACCAGTGAGAGCTCAGTTCTGAAGAAGGCAGTGGCAGTGGGATGCGGGAGAGGAGGGCTGAGTGTGCAGGGAGGGACACTTTTCCCCCAGTCTCTCAGCCTCTGTCCTCCCTTCTTCCTTCCTTTCTTTTTTTTTAAAAATATATTTTATTGATTTTTTACAGAGAGGAAGGGAGAGAGATAGAAAGTCAGAAACATCGATGAGAGAGAGACATCTATCAGCCGCCTCCTGCACACCCCACAGTGAAGATGTGCCTGCAAGCAAGGTACATGCCCCCGACTGGAATTGAACCTGGGACCTTTCAGTCCTCAAGCCGACGCTCCATCCACTGAGCCAAACCGGTCTCGGCCCTTCTTCCTTTCTAACACCTCCTCAAGGAAGGAGGACTGACTCCTCCAGTTATTCAGAGTCTTGCTAATGGGTGGGTTACAAGTTCTAGGTTCTTCCACTTCCTAACTGCAGACCTCGCTTGGCCTGGCCTTTGCTGGGTAGGGACTGGCTCCTGTAGGCTGTATGTACCCTCCCCATTCACAGAACACAAACAGAAACCGCGCCCGTGTTATCAGAAAGCCCTGCTCTGGGTAGGAGATTTTTAGTCTGCGATCGTTTATGTTGAACTCCTTTGTTCTGCGGGAGTTTGGGGTGATTGGCAGGGCAGGATTTGGCACTTGGTTCCACATAAAAGCACCAAATCCTCACTGCTCATGTCTCATGTGCTCTGTGTGGAGGATGTGCTGTCGCCTCAGGCCCGCATGTCCTGCTGGATGACAAGGTGTGTGTGAGAGGGAGGGGGAAGCGCTGAGCCTTGGGGCTGGTGGAAGGGATGCTGTGGCCACACAGAAAACCTGGGAATAGAGGTCAGCCTGAAGGATGTGTGGGGAGGTGGCGCGGTATCATTTCCTGGGCATCTGCTTCTGAGCTGGCCACCCATCTTGCATTTTCTCATTTACCTCTCGGGGACCCTAGGAGCTTGTATTATTATTATTCCTATTTACTGGAAAGGAAACAATCATAAAGATTTAAATGACCTGTTTTAGCCACAGAGCTTTTTAGCAGTAAAGCCAGGGTGCAAGGCGAGGTCTGCCTGTCCTCACAGCCCTGGCATATTGAAGGAGGTTTGGGGAAACCACCCAAGATGATCAATTTTCAGTCCTGATTGTTTTGCTCAGGCGAGACATGCCGTCTCCATACCTCCCCATAACATTTATTATGATTCCACTGGTGCCAAGCACACGAGCCCGTCGGCTGTCTTTGTGTTGCCATGGTAGCTGCTCCTGCTCAAGGCCACCTGAGCACACATCCCCCCGTTCCCTGCAGTGGTCCTTTTTCCGAAGCCTTCTCCCACTGCTCTTCACACGTGGCCCAAGGTCGTTGGTCCTGCCCAGTTCTTTAGCAGGAGGGCCTCCGTCGCAGGCTGGGTGTTCCTTCCGTCCTGAGCCTCGAGAAACTAAAATATGAGCTTGGGGAATTGAAATTATTAACCAAGGGAAGCCCATGTCACAGCGTGGTTTTCTATTTCTTTGGTCTTAGCAGTGCCGTTAGGTGGAAAGAGCCCAGGATTTGGGGTCAGACTGACTGGAGTTTGAATGTCAGGACTACAGCTTAGTCGTAAAGCTTTGTGAAAGCCGCTGTGAGCCCGTTTCCTTTCTGTAAACATGGCACTAATCATACTTACCATGTAGGCAATTGGCAGGGCAGGATTTGGGGCGATTGAGGCTAGAGATGTTTTATGTAAAAATGCCTTGGCCCATGCTTGGTTCATAGCTGGTGCTCGGTAAATAGCAGTTTCTGTTACTAATGCTTATAATAAGAGAAATGGTTTATACTCTTTGGTGTCCTGGGACCCTGATTTATGCTGACAGCCCTCAAATCCCCAAAAAGTACACACACACAGATTTGTATAGGCTCCCAGGGGTCCATTTAATGGCTCTTAGGTTAAGAACCCTCAGTCTTAGGAATGACAACATTACATGTCCCCTGTGATTCGGAAACAAGTTATTTTCATGTTGGCAACTGTTAGATTGGGGTATATGTGGAAAAAATGTGACCCGAGATTAATAGCCTTCCTTAAAACATGTAAGAAGTTCTTAAAACACATAGGTAGCTGAATTAAAATTTTATAAGCACATGGAGAATGGAATAAATTATTGCTGACACATTAATAAGTGGACCTATAATGTGTACATGAATGGTGTGCATTATTTCTTGCTTAGCATAATACATAAACATTTTAAAATTAAAAAGTCAGCACGATTTTCTAGGATGGCAGGCAAATTTAATGTGAATTTAAAGATGCACCTAAGTAGCTTAACATAAATTTTATGGTTCCTATTCTTGCACCAGTTTTTTAGGGAGAGCTTTCAAAGGCGAGCATCAGGTGACTGCAGTGGGTTAGGATCACTGCAAAAGAAATCCAATCCTTGTCATTCTGTGGAAGTGAACCGAAAAGTCTTGGAATCGGAGGGACCTAGGATCAGGCAGGTGCTGTTTCTTAGTGACTGTGACTTTGGATAAATTACTTTTGTGAGTTTGTTTGCTCATTCATTAAATGGGAGCAACCACATCTACCTCATCCATCCATCCAGCCAGACAACAGGTATTATTAGTAGTAGGTGCCATTCGGTTACCTATTGTTGCATAACAAATAATATAAAAACTTGGTGTCTTAAACCATTGATCATTTTGTTATATATCGTTTCTGTGGGTCAGGGGTTTGTGTAGGGCTCAGGTAGGTGGTTTTCTGCTGAACACCAGGTCTCTCATGGTATTCAGCTGGTGAATGGGCCTGGAGGGTCCATGACTCTTCAGTCACATGTCTTGTGCCATGCTGGCAATGCTAAGGTAAACCTTAGCTGAACCCGCAAAACCCCACAAGTCCAGTGCCTATGAGCAAACAAGTTACCAAAATTACTCAAAATTACCAAGTTACTCAACAGTATTCTGTTGAGTGGGAGCAGTTGAAAGGCTTGAATAAATTAGACAAGAGGATGAAAGCTGGGTCTTGGTGGGACATCGCTTCCTGAGAGACAGCCCTGTCGCCCACAAGCTGTATCCTTACTTTATAGCAGATGCCAGGAGGCAAAGTAAGGGCGTGATCAAGATGTTTAAAACATCCTGGTGGGTTCTATCCTACTCAACTACATGCACCCGAACTCTGTAAAGCCTACATCACTCAGGAGGTGGTACCATGTGTTCGGACCATAGGTTCAAGCTTACGATGACAGCTGTTGGCTCTCATTGTGCTGGGAGGGCTCTGCCCTCCACGCTGGGACTTGCAGGTGGCCATGAGAGGCCTGTGCCCTCTCATCAGTCCAAGGCTTGAGCCTGTCCAAAACACGGTAGCCGCGCCCCACATATCCCCCTTTTCTTTTGTTTTTAAACATCTCTATTTACATTATCAAAAAACTCTAAACAAATTATTCAGCATAATTAATACATCAAAACAAACTTCTGGCTATTAACAAAACATTCAACCCAGCAACATTAATACAGCAACAAGAAAGAGCAAAACTCTGGCTATTAATAACAAAACAAAGCCAATGCAATACAGCAATGAGAGAAAAACCAAACTTCAGACCTGTTAACAGTTTCAGGATTTCTTGCTCAGAGTCCTTAGATTTGGCTGCACAAGACTTTTACAGAGACTGGCAGCTCACCAATGCTGACATAGCCATAAACGTGGCTGAAGGAGTAGCTTCCACTCCGTGCTTTTCTGCCGTTTGCTGGGCCTCAGTTGTTAGCTTCTTCAGCTGACCCCATGTTGGCACCTCGGTCCCTTGCATGTGGCCCTCGTTATCTTCTTGCGTGCCACAACTCTGTCTTTTGAACGAAGGGACGAGGAGCCTTTCTAGGTCCCCTGTGGCGACACACGTCCTGCTCTGACACCCAAATCAGCTGCGCTGCTCCCCGAGGATCAGGCTGCTGGGACAGTTGGCTTTGGGAGTGAGGTGGCGGGAAAGGCTGCAGTAGGGTTGAGAATATAGTCCTCTCCACCTAGTGAGACCGGGGCTGGCCCCGCTTGAAGTTTCCCTGCCTGGCGGGCATCGGATTATCATTAATACCAGTCCTGGAGCGGCATTCACTTACCCAGTGCTTTCCTCTCCTGCATCTTGGGCACAGTCTAGGCTGCTGGTTACCACTCTCGGTAGCCTTTTGACTTCCGTATGTTGCTTTATGTCCTTAACAGAATGTCCTGGCTTGGCTTTAAGGGTCCCGCCGAGCAGGATTCTATCCTTTGCTTTCACAGTTCCCAACTATCTATTTCCTGTGTCCTATTTTCTACTTTATTTTCTATCTAGTTCTGGCTCCTATTTCTACTGCTTACTTTCTACCGCTTACTTTTCTATTTCTACCGGTTATTTCTACTTATTTTCTACCTCAGTCTGGGAACTGTAGGTAGGCTTGGCTGCCCCTGCCCAAACCTCCCTGGATTGCATCCCCATAAGTTCCACAGCTTAGCTGAACCCGCAAAACCCCTCGAGGTCCAGTGCCTATGAGCAAACAAGTTACCAAAATTTCACCTGTACTGTCTTCTACTTCTCATTTTCCACTTAATCTGTATCTTATTTTCTAGTTTCTATACCCTATTTTCTACTTATTTTCTCAAGAAATTTAAAAATGCCTCTAATTATTTTCTCCTTAAGAAATTTAAAAATGCTTCCATAAGCATTGTTTTTAGGGGTCCCTTTCTAGGGTCCTGAATTTCCCAAGTTTTACACCGAGCTGTTACCACACCTTGGCTCCCTACCTTACTTTCTGCGTGAGCACAAGCGCACGCGCGTTGGGGCCTTCTTTCACCCAACCATTGTGGTTCCCCTAAACTCAGGCCTGTTCGGCGCCATTTGTGTCACACCAGCATGGCCAAGGGTGCACCTGAGTGGGGGCGGCTGAAAAGCTTAGAACAGACAGACAAGAGAATGAAAGCTGGGTCTTGGTGGGACACTGCTTCCTGAGAGATAGCGCGGCCGCCCGCAAGCTGAGTCTTTATTTTATAGCAGATGCCACAAGGTGAAGTGAGGGCCTGGTTCCATCCTACTCAACTACATGCACCTGAACTCTGTCAAGCCTGCATCACTCAGGTGCGGCCACATGTTCAGACCACAGGTTCAAGCTCACAACGACAGCTGTTGGCTATCACTGTGCTGGCAGGGCTCTGCCCTCCAAGCTGGGACTTGCACGTGGCCATGAGAGGCCTGTGCCCTCTCATCAGCCCGAGGCTTGAACACTGTAGCCGCGCCCCACAATGTCTGGTGCCTTTGGGGGGATGGCTGGAAAGCTTAGCACAGCTGGGATTGTCAGTTGCATTAAGGTAGACATACTTTTTTAGCTGATGACAGGGTTTCCAGAGAAGAGAGTGTTACAAGAGACAAGAGTTGGAAGCTGCCATTTTGTTTAATTTGGGCTTAGAAATGGGCACACTATCACTTCTGCTGTATTCTGTTGGTCCCAGTAGTCACTGCATTGCTTAGATTATAGCTATAGGAGGGGACTTAAAATCCACAGCCCCTTGATAAAAAGAAGGTCAAGGAATTTATGGCTGTCTTTATTCCGCCATGAGTGCCTACTATGTGCCAGGTACCATTCTAGGTGCTTGAGCTTCAGCAGTAAACTAAATATACAAAAATCCCTGTCCTTGTGGAGCTTACATTTTGGTAAGACTCTGGGGAGATTATAAACAAAATTTATTAATTAAATAAATACTACATTAGGAGATGCTATCAGGATGAATAATGAAGGGAAGGAATACAGAGAGTGAGGTTATGGTGGGGTTAGTGGTGATTTTCGAAGGGATGGTCAGGAAAGACTGGGCTGAGAAATGACATTTGAGCACACACTTGATGGAAATGAGGAAGCAGGCTTGAGGAAGTCCTTTGCAGGCAGAGAGAACAGCAAGTTTAAAAGTCTTGAGCTGGTGTACACATGGTATCCTGTTTGCCCGAAAGTAAGACATCCCCCGATAATAAGACCTACTTACAGTTTTGCCTCTCGCTGTAATATAAGACCTCCCCGATAATAAGGCCTCCCCCAAATATAAGACCTCCCCCAAATATAAGGCCCCTGAAGCTACCGTAAGGCGTCTGACTCCTGATTTAAAGAGACCTTGCACTGCCTGAACAGCTCCGGCTGTGCTGCAGACAGTGAGCTGGTTTGTGATGACAATTACTACCGTACCGTATACTGGTAACAAATTTCCTTTTCTTTTTGTTCAACAATAAATGTGTACCGTATTCTTCTTCATGGAAAAATAAGACATCCCCTGAAAATAAGACCTAGCGCATCTTTGAGAGCAAAAATTAATATAAGACACTGTCTTATTTTCGGGGAAACGGGGTATGTAAGAGAAACAGCAAGAAAGCCAGGGTTGCCAGAGCAGAACAGGTTGAGGGGAAGCAGCAGGAGAAGAAGTAAGCAAGGCAGCCTTGCAGCCATCGTAGGTTGTGAAATTACCTGGGTGAGTACGAAAATGCCTAGTACAGTGCCTGGAACTGTGGTAGCCATTTGGCACACAGTAGCTTTTGTTGCTAACAGAAGCCAGGCGTGGGAGCTCCCAGGTCCTCCTCACTGCACACACTGCCCCAGCAGCTCCTCTGCGCGGGTGCCTGCTGTCATTCCGATTAGAACAGCTCACAAAACACAGCCAGGAAGGCCAAAGAATAACGAACACAATCTACTTCTTCTCTATCAGCGTTACTAAGACAGGTGGACTTGGTTCTGGTGGCTTTTCTGGTGTGGGGAACAAGAAGTTGGTGCGTGTGCTGTATATGACACCATGGATGACTCCTGAGAGAGCAACTTTTCATGAGAACCGCCCTTGAAAGCACTTTTATTATGGCCATTTTACATAAGGGGAAATCCAAACAATAGTCAAACATATAGAAATATGGTGACAATCCAAGAAATGCAAATTCACACTCTTGCGAAGAACCATTTTATACCAATTAAATTAGCAAACATTTTAAGAAAATGTCAGTGCTAGTGAGAAAACAAATCAAAAGTTAGGAAAAAAATTGTTTTATGCACAGAGCTCTTACTCTTTGCTGTATTATCTGGAGACAATAGGGAAATAGATAAAAATGAATTGTGATATCCTCATCGAAATGGAGAAATAGGAAGATTGTCTATCTTGCACTGAGCATCACCTAGCGACCACATCTTGTCTTTTCCGTGAACCAACAGGGATGGGGAAAACCCAGTTGTAAGCTCAAGTGTACCAGCTCTGTAGATCTTTCTTATCTCTACTTTTTTTGTTTGTTTTTGTTAATCCTCACCCAAGGATATTTTTTCCTTTGATTTTTAGAGAGAGTGGAAGGAAAGGGGAGAGATAGAGATACATTGATTGGTTGCCTTCTGCATCCATCCCGACTGGAGCCTGGGATTGAGCCTGCACCGAGATTGTGCCTTTGACTGGAATTCTTCAGTCTTTGGGCTGACACTCTAACCACTGAGCAAGACTGGCTAGGGTTCATTTCTGTTTTTTTTTTCTTTTTTTAAAAAAATATATTTTATTGATTTTT
>PVJN01009020.1:0-12234 GCA_004026805.1 Lasiurus borealis
AAGGGGCAGGATGAGGGTCGGCACGCGCCCACCCATGAGAAGTGGGGGGAGAGGGCGCCGAGGTGGTCAGCAAGGACCGGTGCAGGCTCATAGCCACGGCGCTCTCTCTCTCTCACATCAATGTTTCTCTCTCTGTCTCTCCCTCTTCTCCCTCCCTTCTCCTCTCTAAAGACCAACAGAAGCTGAAACCGGTGTGGCTCAGTGGGTAGAGTGTTGGCCTGCGGACTGAAGGGTCCCAGGTTTGATTCCTGGTCAAGGGCATGGACCTTGGTTGCAGGCACATCCCCAGTACGGGGGGCGTGCAAGGGGGAGCTGATCGATGTCTCTCTTTCATCAATGTTTCTAACTCTATCCCTGGCACCTGGAAGAGGGACTGCGTACAGTGTTTACTGAGTGGATGGATGGATGGATGGATGGCCGAATGGATGGATGGATAGATGGATGGATGGATGGCCGAATGGATGGATGGATGGATGGATGGATGGATGGATGGCCAAATGGATGCTGGATGGATGGATGGATGGATCGATGGATGGCTGAATGGGTGGATGGATGGATGGATGGATGGATGGATGGATGAGTGAATGGATAAATAAATGAATGAATTTGGGAACCTCTGATTTAGGTTCTAGGCTCAGAGCCACCTTGTTGAAAAGGGGGGGGGCAGCGGGGGACAGGGAGCGAAAGGTGCCTCTGCCCCTGGGGATTGCCTTCATTCTGGATCATTCTCTTCCCTCCAGAGCAGAGTGACCCGCCGTGAGCACACGGCCCGGTGTTGCCTCACATCCGTCATAAAAAAAAACGCCTGTAAGAGCCCGGCCGGTGAGGCTCAGGGGTTGAGCGTTGACCTGGGAACCAGGAGGTCACGGCTCCACTCCCGGTCAGGGCATAAGCCTGGGTTTCGGGCTCCATCCCCAGGAGGGGGCGTGCAGGAGGCAGCCCATCAGTGATTCTCTCTCATCATGGATGTTTCTCCTCTCTCTCCCGCCCCTCCCTTCCTCTCTGACATCAGTAAAAATATTTAAAAAAAGAAAAAAAAATGCCCGGAATCTCTCGGGGGGGGGGGGGGGAGGGGAAACAGCCTCTCTCCTGTCCTCCCCTTTGTTAGTCAAACCTTCCTCCCCTGGACCCCGGCTGTGTTTCTGCCTCCCAACCTGTCAGCCACAAGGCACACACCTGGGGGGCAGCGAGGGGGGGGGGCCTCAGCCCGTTGTCCCAGCTTCTGGGGAGCATTTATTTCTGTTTCCGTGAAAGGCCCTCAAAGGCCCCCCTCAGCACGGAGCTTGAATGGGGAAAGGGAATTGCGTGCTGTCTGCCGGGACTGCCAGGAGGGGTTCTGGGCCGGGGCTGGCTGAGGAGCCGCAGACACCCCGACACCCCGGTGGAAGGCGCTCCCCGCTGCTGCTGCTGCTCCGGGAAAATCAAAGGGAAACCGGCCGCTCGCGCCCCCCACATCCTGGCCTGACCCCCGCCTTTCAAGCTCAGCGGCCGGCGGCCGGGAGGAGAGGAGGCTCAAAACCAGCACAAACCCCCACAAGGCAAGATCTCCAAACGGAACCGTTTCAGGAGGACAATTCCCTCCCTTCTCTCACGCCCCCTGAGAACAGAGCGGGGGGGGGGGCTTTTTTCGGGGGAGGGGAGACTGGATCCTGCTTTCATCCTCGGCGGCCTTTATTTGGGGCGTCCCTCTCCCCGGCACCTCCTTTCTTCATTTCAGATCTCTCAGGCCGGGGGGAGGGGGTGGGATGGGGGGAGGACAGAGGTCGCGGCCTCTCCTCCCCCCGTTCCCCGGCCTGGACGTGGGGAACTGGGTCTGGGAGATGTGAGGGCGGAGGACGGGCCCGCTGGTACCGGGGCAGCAGCGGGAAAAGCCCGGAAGAATCACGGTGACGTCAGATGAAGACATTTCCCTCCGCTTCCCTTTCCTTCAAACCTGGAGCCGCACGAAGCTCATTCCCGGAGTAGAAGCGCCGTCTCACTCAGGCTCTAACCTGTGAAACAGGGGGGGCCCGGCCGCCTGGTGGCCGTGGGGGTGCAGGGATGGGGCTGGGGCTGGGGCGAGGGCAGCCGGCCCCTCTGATTCCTCCTCTCGCCCCTCCATGGCGCCCCAGGGTTCCAGGGAACCCAGTTTGAGCATCGCTCCGAAGGCCTCCCCCTCCTCGGACCTCATTCGGGAAGCCGTGCGTGGAGCTGTGACAGGAAGCCGGCCTCCAGGGGCCAGGGAGCCTGGTGCGGGGCCTGCAGTTAGTAACGGGGGGCAGGTCACAGGGGGGAAGGGGTTCTGGCCTTGGGGAGGCACACAGCTCAGCAAGCTTGGCCGGCTGCAGGCCCGGGGAGGGCGGGTGCAGGTGGGGGAGACCCCCAGCAGCTGGGTTCCCAGTTCTCTGCCTCCCTGTCACCCTTCTCCTCCCCTGCAGCCCCCGCCCCCCCCCCACACACACACTGCACATAGGAGGCCTCGGGCTGGCACACCCCGCAATTAGGGCTGCTGCTCCCTGGCTCCCCAGCGCCTGCCTCTCCTGCTGGCCACACCCCACCCTCTCCCCGGCTAATTGCTGGGTTCGCCCTCCCCGCTTTTTCCCATTTCCCGCAGGAGCACGGAACCCGGCCCCTCAGCCCGCTCGCTGGCTGTGCCCGGAGCCGCGGGGAAGGAAGGACAGGGGTCCAGGTGTCTGCGCCCAGCACGGCCCTGCGCCCAGGAGCGGGGCCAGTTGTGGGCTGGCCACCCCCACATTCTTTAAACCCCCCCTGGGGGGGTTGGTTAAAACGCAGACTCTGCCCCCTGGCTGGGGTGGCTCAGTGGACAGAGCGTGAGCCCTGGGGCTGCAGGTTTCCTGCTGGGTTTGATTCCGGTCACGGGCATGTACCTCGGCTGCAGGTTCGATCCCAGTCCCTGGTCTGGGCGCGTGCAGGAGGCGTCGAATGGGTATGCCTGCCTCTCCTCGATGTTTCCCTGGCTGTCTCTCCCCACCCCTCTCTCTAAAAATCCTCGGGAAACATCCACCAGTGAGGACTAACAACAACAAAACGACAGTGAGCCGAGACCGGTGTGGCTCCGTGGATAGAGCGTCGGCCTGCGGACTGAAAGGTTCCAGGTTCGATTCCGGCTGGGGGCATGTGCCTTGCTTGCGGGCACATCCCCACTGTGGGGCGTGCAGGAGGCGGCTGGTCGATGTCTCTCTCTCTCATCGATGTTTCTGACTTTCTATCTCTCCCCTTTCCTCTCTGTAAAAAATCAATTAAAAAATATATTAAAAAAAAAATGACAGTGAGAGTGCAGACTCCGGTCCCCGGGCCCAGGGTGGGGCGGAGGCTCGGCGTGTCTGAGCGGCTGTGATGGCGGCCGCAGGGCCTCAGGGTGAGGAGGAGGTCAGGGGAAGAGCCAGTGCACGTGGGGACCCCAAGACCAGAAGGCCCCTCTTGGTTCATTCTAGAACAGCGGTTCTCAACCTTCCTAAGGCCTCGACCCTTGCCTACAGGTCCTCACGGGGTGGTGACCCCCAACCATGAAATGTTGCTGCTGTGATGCATCGTGATGCCAATATCTGCATTTTCCAATGGTCTTAGGCGACCCCTGGGAAAGTGTCGTTCGACCCCCAAGGGGGTCGCGACCCACAGGTTGAGAACCGCTGTTCTAGAACTATTGACCGAGTGCCTCTGGCCTGCCAGGCGCAGCTTGGGTGGTGGTGATGATATAGAGTAACTCCCTCTCACTCCTCACTCTCGTATGGGGCTTCCTTTCTAGCGGGGCAGGGGAGGGCCGGGAAGGAAAGAGATGCAAAGCAAGACGATTCGGTAAAATGCAGAGTGCAGCGTTGGCAATGATGCTGTCGAGAAAGGTAAGGCGGGAGAGGCTGGTGGTGAGTCCAGACAGGTAAGGAGGGTGTGATTTTTTTAAAACAAAATATATTTTGTATGGATGTCAGAGAGGAAGGGAGAGGGAGAGAGAGAGAGAAACATCCGTGATGAGAGAGAATCGTGGATGGCCTGCCTCCTGCACGCCCCCCTACTGGGGATCGAGTCTGCCATCCGGGCAGGTGCCCTGACGGGGAATCAAATCGTGACCCTCCAGGTTCATAGAGGTCAATGTTCAATACTGACCCATGCTTGCAGGACAAGGGGGTGTGATTTTGAACACGGTGGCCCAGGGTCCCGGGTGGACTTGAAGAAGATGGCTTATTTATGATCTAAATACAGTGGCACCTCGAGATACGAGTGCCCTAACATACGAGATTTTTGAGATACGAGCGGTCGAGTGAGCGATTTTTGCTTTGAAATATGAGCAACATTTGAGACAGGAGTCATCGCGTGGATCGGCCGGCTGCACACGACCCCACCAGTTTACCGCGACTCGAGCGTCTCAGAGTTTCCCACGCCTCAAGGTGACAGAAGGAATTAGACTCGTATCTCGAGGTACCACTGTATAAACAAACCATGTATTTCAGCTCCTCATGGGGGTGGTGACCCCCCAACCATAAAATTATTTCCGTGGCTACTTCATCACTGTCATTTTGCTACTGTCATGAACTGTCATGTAAATATCTGATAGGCAGAATGTATCTTCTTTGTTACAAATTGAACATAATTAAAGCATAGTGATTAATCACAAAAACAATATGTAATTGTATATTGTGAAATATTTATTTCTAATGACAAATAAATGAAATTTTGTCTTGAATCGTGGTGTAGCATGGGTAACAGTCCTCCTAGGACAACAGTAAACGACATGGCGACACTTTGCTACACCGAGGAGCGGTGTGTTGGTCCTAAGACCATGGGAAATAGGTGTTTCCCAATAGTCTTAGGTGACCCCTGTGGAAGGGTCGTTCGACCCCCCAAAAGGGTGGAGACCCACAGGTTGAGAACCGATGATGTATTTATTTATTTATAATTTTTTTACAGAGAGAATGGGAGAAGGATAGTCAGAAACATCGATGAGAGAGAAACATCCATCAGCGGCCTCCTGCACACGCGCCCCCCCCCCCCACTGGGGATCAAGCCCGAAACCCAGGTACCTGCCCTTGACCGGAATCGAACCTGGGACCCTTCAGTCCCCAGGCCGACGCTCTATCCACGGAGCCACGCCGGTTTGGGCTAAAGCCTTTTATTTACAAAGGGAAACAGGCCGTTTCCGGATTCGTGGCCGGAATACGAACCCCTCCGGGCGGAGCTGGAAAGCAGCAGCCCGCCATGGGGCACGGAGGGAGGCGGAGGCCGCGTCCACAGGAGGCAAACTCTGGGCTGCGGGCCCTGAACCAGCTGTGTCGCTTCCTGCACCCATCGGGCCACTCCTTAACAATGGGTGCCTTCCCGGCCTCCGCCCTGTCCTAGGGAAGGAGATGGAGGTTGTCCCCGACTCATGATACACGCGGCTGAGGGTCCCCCGCCCCCCTGCCCTGCTCTGTGGGGTCCCTGCGCTGGAGAACAGTGACCAGGAGCCCCCCTCCCCAGCCTGGCTGGGGCACCAGCAGGTTCGGCGGGGGGTGGGGGGGACAGGGCCTGGTGGAGGAGCCACGAACACTCTCCTTTCCCCGATTTCCCCATCCCCTGGCTCCCAGGGTGCAGCCTGCCCTCCCCCTGGCCAAGGGGCCTGCTGCCCGCCCCTGGCCACGCTGTCTCCCCCTCCTGGCCAGGCCCTGCCCTGCCCTGCGGGTGGCCTCTCGGTCTCACCAGACGGCGGGGGAGGAGGGAGGGCGAGAGACCCAGCCAGGAAGCGGCAGAAATAGCTCTGGGGGCGGAGGGCACGGCCGCCGCAGGCCGCACACCCACGCGGGGGCCGGGTGTGTTCCCTCACTCTGTCCTCCCAGGCCCCGGGCCGAGGGGATTTCTCCTCCGGCCACAGGCCTGTCCCCAGGGGCCTGGGCTCCGGGAGATCCCCACCCCCACCCCTCGGCCTGTTTCCTCTCCTCCTGGCAGCGGGGGTGCCGCTGGAGAAGGTGGAGGGGACCAGCACGTCCTATTATTAGCTCCCCTGGCGGCGGCGGCCTCGGGGGCAGAGAGAAGGACCCCAGAGAGCCAGCCGGGCAGGGACCCCCGCCTTGCCACGCGCACTCTGGCCGGGTCCTGAGGATGAATCTGGGGTGTGCGTCCCCCCAGCCCCCGTGGGCGCCCCTCCTCCTCATGTCTGGGAGGCCACAGGTCCCTCCCTAACCTTTCCCCGGAGGGTGACCGCCTCAGGGTGGCACCCCGGCTTGACCCAGATCCCTGGAGGGCGGGCGACTGTCTCCCTGGCACTGGCTGGAGGTTGGCACGTAGTAGGTCTACTCACGACCCTCCCCGGGGAGCTGCCGTTTGGGGTCAGATGGGGGGTTCCGTGTGGGGTACCGGGTAGGCGGTTGGAGAAAACTCCAGGTCTGTCTTTTGCTGTGGTTGCTACTCCTCACCCAGGGATATATATATATTTTTTAATATATTTTTATTGATATTTTTACAGAGAGGAAGGGAGACAGACAGAAAGTCAGAAACATCGATGAGAGAGAGAGACATCAATCAGCCGCCTCCTGCACGCCCCACAATGGAGATGTGCCCGCAAGCAAAGTACATGCCCCCGACTGGAATCGAACCCGGGACCTTTCAGTCCGCAAGCCGACAACGCTCTATCCACTGAGCCACGTCGGTCTCGGCACGGATATTTTTCCATTGATTTTTTTAGTGAGTAGAAGAGAGAGGGAGAGACAGGGAAAAACAGCGATGTGAGAGAGACACACACCCATGGGCTGCCTCCTGCACAGGCCCCGACCCGGGCCTGGGCCTGGGAGGAGCCTGCCACCCAGATACGTGCCCTTGACCTGAATCGAACCCGGGACCCTTTTTACTCTGTAGGCAGATGCTCTAATCCAGCGGTTCTCAACCTGTGGGTCGAGACCCCTTTAGGGGTCGGACGGCCCTTTCACAAGGGTCGCTTAAGACCATCGGAAAACGCACAGATATTTACATCACGGTGCATCACAGTAGCAAAATGACAGCGATGACGTAGCGATGAAGATAATTTTATGGCTGGGGGTCACCACCCCATGAGGAAGTGTATTAAAAGGGTTGCGGCATTAGGAAGGTTGAGAACCGCCGCTCTAGTCACTGAGCCACACTGGCCAGGGCCGGTCCTACCTTCTGATGCAGCGGTTCTCAACCTCCCTCAGGCCGAGACCCTTGCATATACAGTTCCTCATGGGGCGGTGACCCCCAACCATGACATGTTGCTACGGTGATGCATGGTGATGTAAAATATCTGCATTTTCCGATGGTCTTGGGCGACCCCTGTGAAAGGGTCGTTCGACCCCCAAAGGGGTCGCGACCCACAGGGTGAGAACAGCTGTTCCGATGCCACATTACTCTGGTGCCCTGCCTCCCTCTTCCTGCCCACGTCTTGTCACCTGTCGGCCCCGCCTCAACGGCCCTTGCTGACCGGCCAGGGCAGGCTGGGTCACACCTGTGTAGGGGGGCCCCTGAGAAAAGGGTCTGGCCCTTCCGGTACGCGGCGTCCCCGGATGACACAGGTTCGGAGCCACGGAACGCACCACAAGGCGAGGTGACTGGCCCAAGGTCACGTAGCCGGCGGGAGCTGGCCGCCCGCCAGGAAGCCTGCAGGAAGTCGATGGGACGGGGCAGTGCCGGTTCCCAGCACCCCCTCCCCCTCATCCAGGGGGGGGTGCGGGCTGGAGGCGGCCGCACCGCCCAGAAATCGATGCCCCCGGAGGCTGTTAAAAACCACCTCCCGCCAAGCCTGCCGCTGGCCGGGAGCCGCGGGATGCTCGTTTCGTGGCCTCCAAGCCCCAGGACACTTAGGGCCTGGTCCCTGCCAAATGTGTGGGGTTCGGGCAGAGCAGGAGCAGGCAGGGCTGGGCCTGCAAGGCGACACCCAGACCTCTCAGCTCCCCGAGCTTAGCCCTGGGCATTGCAGGGGGGCTGCCCCGTGCCCCAGGGACGTGGCTAAAGGCAGAGCGAGGCCCAGGCTAGCGGCCAGACCCTCGGGCCGATTGGGCACGGGGCCTGAGGGACAAAGGCCCAGCTCCCCGGGCAGAGAGGGCGCTGTTCCCACAGCTGGGGCTCAGGAAGTTCTGGTTTCTGGGAGATTCCTGGAACAATGCGGCCTTGGAACGGGGCTCCCCATCGCAGGCCTGGCCGGGCCGCGGCCGGACGGAAGAGGGTGCTGAGCGGGAAAGGCCAGGTCCTGGGCCTCCGGGGGCCTGAGCAGGCGGCGGCTGGGCCTGCGGGCACCGGCGAGCGGCAGTGACCCACAGATGGGCCGGGGCCCTCGCTCTGACCCGGAGCCGCCCCGCCCAGCCTGGCCATGTGTTTCTCCTTGCGTGAGCTCTGCCGCGTGAGTGCCACCGGCCCCATTTTACAGGCCGGGACACTGAGGCTTCCACGATGGTGGGGAGAGCAGGCTGGGATGCCCGTCCACTCTCCTGCCACCTGGGAAGTTGCTCCCACCCCGGCGGGCACAGCCCCGAAGCACCGGGGTGGGGGAAGGGAAGTGGGGGGGGGTTGTGCTCCCAGGAGCCTCTCAGCCCCCGGGGGGGCGGGGAGCCTGGGGTCCATCCTCACAGGAAGCCTGGCTCCCCCTCCCTCCAGAGCCCAGCCTCTCTCTGAGCCCGTCGCCGGCAGAGGGAACCCCATTTCAGCCCCATCCACCCACCCACTCATTCATTCATTCACTCATCCATCCACCCATCCACTCATTCATTCATTCACTCATCCATCCACCCATCCACTCATTCATTCATTCACTCATCCATCCACTCATTCATTCATTCACTCATCCATCCACTCATTCGTCCTCCTCTACCCCTGCCCCGGGCTTCCTGCAGTCACCCCACCAATAGATTCCCCACCACCAAACGCTGGTTGTAGGGACTGCTTTGGGGGACACCCCAGGAAGGCAGCGAGAGGAGTGGCATCCTCGGCGGGGTGCTCAGATACCGGGTCCCTTTCGGACGGTGCCTGGAGCTGTCGTGCTGGGGATGCGGTGGGCTCCGTCACCGGAAGGCCCGCAGAGGGCGGTCTAAGCTGGAGCCACCGAAGCCTGGGGAGGGGCTGCAGGTGGGTTTGCCTGCGGCTCCTGCCCCGGTCTCTGTGGCTCCTCCGAGGGACCTCCCTGCCCCCCAGGAGGGTAGCCGATGCTTATGACAGTTCTGGCCACACGACTGCGCTGGACACCGGCCAGAGAGCATCGCTCCCCTGGGGCCCCTGCTGAGAGAGAGGACCGACCGGGTGCCGGCGAGGACAGCAGGTGCCGGTGAGGGCAGGCGGGAGCGGGTCTCCCTCCACTCTGTCTCCGGGCGGAGTTTCCCATCAGCCCGCCCTGTCCGGGCACCCAGGTGGGGCCGTGGCCGAAGCCACGAACAGGCAGCCGGGAAGCCCAGGAACGGCCGGGCCCCTCACCGCCGTTCTGGGGACGGGGAGCCCTGGCTGCGGGTTAGTGTGTGTCAACAGCAGCGAGTCCTATCACACGAGCAAACACGCTCATGTGTGTGTGTGGCCGAGGGGTGGGGGGGGTTGCGGATGTGGACGGAGGAGGGCTCCGGGGCCTTCTCCAGCGAGCTGGCTGTCCTGCCCGCGGGGCCTGGCTCTGGCCTGGCTGCCCGCTGGGCCGTGTCCTTGGACGGCTGAGCTGGGGCCAGGCCGGGAGCCGCCGTTTCAGGCCGCTGTGCAGGGCGATGCTTGCCTCCCGCTGGCAGGGCGGGGATGGGGGGGGAGAGATGGGGGTCCTGATGGCACAGGACACTTTTCTATCCCTCCTCCCTCCCCGCCAAGACGTCCAGGCCTCAGCCTCCCCGCTCCCCACCCCCCTTTAAGGAGTTTCCCGCTCCCCGTCCCCGCAGACTGAGAAATGCTGGGAAACGTGGGGGGAGCAGCTGGGCGCTAGAGGCCTAGGTCGCCACTTCCGGCAGGAGGGGATGGCCCTGGGTGACCTTGCCTCTGCGTGACCTTGAGCGAGGGGGTGCGTCCATCCTGCGGGTCACGAGGCCGCCCCGAGAGCCTGGGAGAGGGTCGGGAGGCGGGGTGCGAGTGCGTGCCCTTGACCTGCTCGGCTCGGGGTCCGGCTGGAGGCAGAAACTGTCCCGGCGTTGCAGAAGGGGAGAGGCGTTCTCAGGGGTCCTTACCCCGCTCCTGAGGGCGCCCATCATCCCCCTCACGAGGGCTCTTAATCACCTTCCAAAGCGCCCCTCCCTCCAAAGAGCATCACGCTGGGGACTAGGTTTTAACATATGAGCTGGGGGGCGGGGAATGGGGGCGGGAGGTCCATAGCGCCCTTCATTCCAGACCTACTTCCTCCGATGTGCCAAGCCCACACCGTGCTCTTACAGCGTCGGGTGGCCAAGATCATATAGGTTATTCCCTATAGCT
Organism: Lasiurus borealis; assembly: GCA_004026805.1. Classification (NCBI taxonomy): domain Eukaryota; kingdom Metazoa; phylum Chordata; class Mammalia; order Chiroptera; family Vespertilionidae; genus Lasiurus; species Lasiurus borealis. The sequence continues at coordinate 10,348 of PVJN01009020.1, forward strand.
CAGTGGTTCTCAACCTGTGGGTCGCGACCCCCTTAGGAGTCGAATGACCCTTTCACAGGGGTCGCCTAAGACCAGCGGAAAATGCAGATATTGACATCACGATGCATCACAGCAGCAACATTTCATGGTTGGGGGGTCACCACCCCAGGAGGAGCTGTAGGCAAGGGTCTCGGCCTTAGGAAGGTGGAGAACCACTGCTATAGCTGGTAGCAAGACCAACGTCCCACCCACTCTGGCGGGTAACAGCTGAGACACTGCATGCCTGTGACTGGGTGACGGGACGGCACCCTGGCAATGTCTGCGGACCCCGAGGCCCTCGGTCCCCTCCGCCTTGGCGCCCCCTGCAGGCTCCGAGTCCCACGGGCGCCGTCCTGGGACCGCCTTGGGAAGCAGGGGGAGGTAAGACCCTCATTCTCACATGGGGTCTGTGCGTTCTCACTTCCCAGCCATGAGCACCGGTGCCCTTTGCCCCTGACCACGCCGTGACTGCTGCCTCCAGCCACAGCGCCCAGGGCCCCTCAGCGGGAAACGGCGGGTTTGCCAAAGGAGAGCAGAAAAGAGGCTCCGGGAACCTCCCTCCCCCCTGGTCCTGGGCCATCCTTCTCCTCCGTGAGGAAGTGACATCGCGCGCAGCGAGGGGGTGGAGGGCCACAGCCCAGGCCCCTGCACTCCCACGGCAGGAGCACTTCCCTTACTGCCCATTCACTCACTCACTCACTCACTCATTCACTCACTCATTCCTTCAATTACTCATCCATCCACTCATTCATTCAGTCACTCATCCCTCCATCCATCCATCCATCCAACCATCCACTCATTCATTCACCCATCCACTCATTCATTCACTCATCCATCCACCCACCCACTCATTCATTCATTCACTCATCCATCCACCCATCCACTCATTCACTCATCCATCTACCCACTCACTCATCCAGCCACCCATCCACTCATTCATTCACTCATCCATCCACCAATCCACTCATTCACTCATTCATTCACTCATCCATCCACCCATCCACTCATTCATTCATTCATTCATCCACCCATCCATTCATTCACTCATCCATCTACCCATCCACTCACTCATCCAGCCAGCCACCCATCCACTCACTCATCCAGCCACCCATGCACTCGGCCTATGGCGAGCGGGCGGGCCGGCCTGGCAGGGAGAGGAGTGTTGCGGGGAAGCTCTGGCCTGTTCTTCTCCCTCTTTATGGGCCACAGGAGCAGGAGCAGGAGCCCCGTCACCGGGGGATGCCCAGGCCGCGTGGCGCCAGCAAGTCTGGCTGGGATGCCAGCTGTGAGTTGGCTGGTGATGCCAGCTGTGAGTTGGCTGGTGATGCCAGCTGCCTGGCCACGGGAGCCCGGGGCCCAGGAAAGTGGCAGAGAAACCACCTGTCCCCCGGGAGGCGAGCCTGGGGGCCGGGCACGGACCCCCTCGTTGGAAGAAGGGGGCCCGGGGCCCAGCTGGCTCGACGGCCACGTGACCCAGAGTGACCGGGCTTGCAGACGGGGAGGCCAGCAGGCGCCCGCAGCCAGACGCGGTGAGTAAGCGTGAACGGGAGGCAGTCAGGGAGCGGGCGGCAGGAGCCGCTCGGAGAACAAAGCCGGCGCAGGTTGGGACAGGAACGGCCTCGGGTTTGGCGGGCACAGCCGCGAGCCCGGTGTGTATGGGAGGGTGGTGAGACCTTCGGAAGGCCGGGGGGCAGGAGCCCCAGGCCCCCACCCACTCATGCGTGTGCTCAGACCCATGTGACACCCTCCTGATGACAGGGCCCCCACCCGCTCATGCGTGTGCTCAGACCCATGTGACACCCTCCCAACGACAAGGCCCCCACCCACTCATGCGTGTGCTCACACCCATGTGACACCTTCCCGGCGACA
>PVJN01009020.1:12334-23555 GCA_004026805.1 Lasiurus borealis
GGGGGGCTGCCGAGGGTCGTGGAAAGACTGACAACCTTGTTGCAGCAACTGGAGCCGCCAGCCCTTTGAGGACCCCAGCCTTTGCCTACCCACAGGCCCTTGCAAATCCCTAGCCTTTGCCTACCCACAGGCCTTTGCAAATCCCCAGCCTTTGCCTACCCACAGGCCTTTGCAAATCCCCAGCCTCTGCCCACCCACAGGCCTTTGCAAATCCCCAGCCTCTGCCCACCCAGAGGCCTTTGCAAATCCCCAGCCTCTGCCTACCCACAGGCCTTTGCAAATCCCCAGCCCCCCTACCTGTCAGCTACCCACTTGGCAAAACCCTTTGGCCGACTTCCCCTGTAACCTGTGTCCTTCCTCCCACTGTCAGCAGCTGGCCGGGGAGGGGGGGGCACGGAGCAGATGTATGGGGGGACCTGCCGCTCTCCCCCGCTCCCGGCAGGAGTCCCCCCTGTCTCTGCTGCACGGGCACGGGGAGGGACTGGCAGCCGGGACCCCCTGATTGTGCGGTTACATGTGGACTCGGGAAGGTAGTCAGAGGGAAGAGCCAGGCGTGGCTCGGGCTTGAGGCCACTGAGCTGGTGCTGAGGGCAGGGGTGGGGGGGTCAGGGCTGGGGTGGGGGGACAGAAAAGAGGGCTGTGCATTTCCCCCGCTGCTGGTTTTCTGAACTCAAGTGTAACTTAGGCCCTGACCGGTGTGGCTCAGTGGATAGAGCGTCGGCCTGTGGACTCAAGGGTCCCAGGTTCGATTCCGGTCGGGTGCATGTACTCGGGTTGTGGGCACATCCCCAGTGGGGGGCGTGCAGGAGGCGGCTGATGGATGTCTCTCTCTCATCGATGTTTCTGACTCTCTATCCCTCTCCCTTTCTCTCTGTAAAAAAAATCAATAAAATATATTTAAAAAGAAATAAAGTGTAACTTATATGCAATAAAACCAATTTCACCCGGGGTGGACCAGGGGGTGTGTGACATCACAATGGACTCAGAGCCACCAGGGCCCCGCCTCGGGGTGCCTGTCCAGAGCCCCAAAGGACACGCTTCCTCCCTGATCTTGCCTGGCGTCTCCCCGGGTGGACGCCCCAGCTCTGACGTCGGGAAAAGGAGGTCGGGTGCGTCTCCTCCCGGCTGAGGGACCACGGGGCTGGCCGGGCTGGGGGCGGTGGCTCCTGTGCCCGTGCTCGGGGGCTGCTGCTGGGGAGCGGGGCCCGCGGCCTGCGCCCCGCCAGCACCTGCAGCTGAAGGAGGGAGATGTTATCAGCCGCCCCATCAGCGCCGGGCGGGGCAGGGCGGTTTCAACTCGCCCCGAGTTTCCCGAGGGGATCTGGCCTCCCTTCAGCCAGCTCCCCCCTCTGGTGGGGCTGATGTCGCTGCCAGAACGTGCTCACCAGGGGGCCTGGCGTTGGCTCCTCGGAAACCCCGTCCGTCCGTCCTGAGCCAGAGAAGGAGACCGCCTTTCCCGCCAGGGGCCGTGAGGGTAGTTTCTCGCAACTGGACGGACGGCGGGCCTCCAAGAAGACCGGTGTGGTTCAGTGGATAGAGTGGCTTGTGTGCGTGTTTTTCCCTTTTTCTGGGAGAGTTTTAACCACCTGGAGAGCTTCACGAAGCTTCCTCACTTCTCTGTACCTGCGTTCAGGCGCAGGAGAGTATTCTGGGAACTGAAGTGATGATTTTTGTGGGATGGAGATGCGTCTGCAGATTCTCGAACCGCTACCCCGGGGGCTAAATGGAGAGAAAGAGCCGGGCCGCTGTGGCCCAGTGGGTTGAGCATCGACCTAGGAAGCAGGAGGTCACGGTTCGGTTCCCGGTCAGGGCACAGGCCCGGGTTGTAGGCTCCATCCCCGGTGTGGGGGGGGGGGGGGGGGGGGGGGGGGGGCGCGTGCATTGATGGATGATTCTCTCTCATCATGGATGTTTCTCTCTCTCTCTCCCTCTCCCTGCCTCTCTAAAGTAAATATATACATATATATTTAAAAAAAAACAAAACAGCAACCAAAAGACAAGGGAGCTGAAGAATGGACTCTCCCGCCGCGTCTAAAAGGATGGCCCGCTGTTTTCGCACGTCGTAACCGTCGTATTTATGTTGGTTTATTCTAGTCGTTCGTCACTTCACCCTGAGCTCTTTCTGCCTGAGGACGAGAGGAGGTGGGGATCACAGGACAGTTGTGTGTTTTGTTTTTTTAATGAGCTTTTTAAATTTTTATTGTTATGGATTTTAGAGAGAAAGAGGAGAGGGAGAGAGAAACATCCATGATGAGAGAGAGAACCATGCATCGGCTGCCTCCTGCAGGCCCCCTTACTGGGGTTGGAGCCTGCAACCTGGGCCTGGGCCCTGACTGGGAGCCAAACCTGGGACCCTTCCGTCTGTAAGCCGACGCTCTGTCCACTGAGCCACACCGGCCAGGGCGGGGAGGACAGTTTTTTTTGTTGTTATTGTTTTTTGGCAGAATTTTATGATTTTATTACACAAATACAATGTGTACACAACCTGCCTGTTCATTTTCTTCGCTGCGCAGCCTGGCACTGGGGTTGGTGACTCTGACGGCCAGCCGGGCTGCTCTCTCCCCCGTGGCTTTGCGGCTCTTTGAGGAGACGCGGCGAGCGATCTCGGCTCAGTAAGACTGATTGCCCGTCAGCAGCGCTTCAAGCTCCTTGACGTTGTGGACCAGAAACTCCCGAAAGCCACTGGGCAGCGTGTGCTGTTTCCTTGTTGCCCCCATAACCAATGTCGGGCGCCGAGATCTGGCCCTGGAGTCTTCTACGCGCTCTGTCGTCAGTGCCTCTTGGTTTCCGCCGGTTCCGCTTCATTTTGACGTGTCGGTCCGACTGGCGCCGGATGAACTTCGGGGTCCTCTCTCTGACAATCTCGGGCTCCGCGAGGGGCCCGGGGGCAGCCATGGTGCCGCGTAGGAAGGAGATGGCGGCCACCTCCGTAGGCAGCGCCGAGGACGCGGGGAGGACAGTTCTGATGACCCTTGGCACGCGTGGCAGGCACTGGATGCAGCTGGTTGCCGGTCCCCTCCGGTTTTGCGGGCCTGGGTGCGCGTCCCTCCTGGGTGGCCGTTGCCTTTGGAGTTTTTTTCTTTTATTGAAGAGGCACCGGGGTGACTGCTGGGAGGCCAGCGGGCTGGATGCCACTTTGAAGAGTCGAAACAACACGGAACAGGCTTGTGGGGAGGAAGCTGTGGGTTGAAAAAGCGAGCAGATGCCCATGGTCAGTGTGGCTCGGGAGTTAGCGTCCGCCCGAGTCGGGGAGGGTCCTGGGTTCGGTTCCGGTCAGGGGCACGGCACCTGGGCTGCCAGTTGGAGACCCGCCCTGGGACTCGGGTGGGAGGCAACCATTCGACGGGTCTTTTTCAGATTGACGTTTCTCTCTCTCTCTCTGTTTCTCTCTTTCTCCCTCTCCCTCCTACCTTCCACTCTCTCTAAAAGTCTCTGGGGGTTGGTGGTGGGGGGGATATAACCACTCTTTTGGATGAGGATTTAAAAGAAAAATTCAGCTGAAACTGGTGTGGCTCAGTGGATAGAGCGCCGGCCTGCGGACTGAAGGGTCCCAGGTTCGATTCCGGTCGGGGGCATGGACCTTGCTTGTGGGCACATCCCCAGTGTGGGGCGTGCAGGAGGCGGCTGATGGATGCCTCTCTCTCATCCATGTTTCTGGCTCTTTATCCCTCTCCCTTCCTCTCTGTAAAAAAAAACAATAAAATATTTAAAAAAAAAAAAAAAGAAAAGAAAAATGCAGTAACCATGGAGCTAAAAGCTGGGGAGCGGATGGGTGACGATGGGTCAGCACCTCATGGTGTCCAAGTACGAGGCGACCCGTGTTCAAACGAAGGCTCCAGCTACATGGGCTCCAGTGGGAACACGTGAACCCAATGACACCCCCAGATTTTCCTAGACCGTCCTTTGTACACACTTAGCGCCAAGACGATCGTCGTGAGGCGGGAAATGCTGTTTGAATGGTACAGACGCTGCAACTCCTGTGGGTCAGACCACTAAGATGCCTATAGACGAATAATGGACATCGTCTACACAAAATAAAATACAGTGAAGTGAAAGCACAGAGTTAACCGTCTGATCCACGCTTGCACGCACGTACGCGTTTGGCCAAGGAGCCGGGAAGGAACCAGGGAGACACCCGAGGGCGAGGTGGGGTGGGGCGTGATGAAGTCTATTTAAGGAATCCCCCCTCCCTCTATCGCCCTCCTCCCTACCCCCGCCCCCAGGTGAGTTTGCCAACCCAGATACCTCGGGGAGATCCACGCGAAGATACGGGGCCGGGGGGACCGTCCCAGAGGAGGTGGCGTGCGAAGCCGCTCCTGGGGGCGGCCGCGGGCACGGGCGAGAGTCAAGTCCCTTCTTGCCGCCTTTTTTATGTTCGTGCTATCAGATGACTCGCCCCTTCATCTCCGCGTCCCCCTTCCCCTCCCTCCTGAGCGAGCGTCTCCTCTGCCACGCCCGGCAGATGCGGGGGCCTCTGGGAGAGGCGTGTACCCCGCTTCTCCTGAAACTCACCCCCGGGGGCCCCTCTCCATCCTCAGCCCCCCCAGCGGAGCCTCGTACGGGGCAGACAGAGACGGGGCTCCGGGGCTCCAACATCCTGCGCTGAAACTTCCTCCCCAGAAGACCCGCGGCCGCCTCAGTCCTCGAGGCCTCCTCCTCCTCCTCCTCCTCCTCCAGGGCTCCCACCCGCGGGCCTAAGAGCAATCTCGGTGGCCTGCCTGGAGGAGCGGGCCCGGCCCCGGCACAAAGCGGGGCGCTGGGGTCAGCCAGGAGGGCTGCGGCTTGCTAGAGGCGATCTGGTTCACACACTCCTTCCCTCCCCACTCGGGGGCTCCTGCACATTGAGGGGGTGCCCGTTGGTAAAGCAGAGGCGCGGGTCCTCGTTTTATTTTGGTTTCGATGAGGGGGTGCTGCCCCCCGTCCACCCCCTCTTCTTTGCTTGTGACTGCGAACCTCCTGACGCTCCACATTTCTTTCTTTTTTAAAAAAATATATTTTATTGATTTTTTTACAGAGAGGAAGGGAGAGGGATAGAGTTAGAAACATCGATGAGAGAGAGACATTGATCAGCTGCCGCCTGCACACCTCCTGCTGGGGATGTGCCCGCCACCAAGGTCCTTGCCCTTGACGGGAATCGAACCTGGGACCTTTCAGTCCGAAGGCCGATGCTCTATCCACTGAGCCACACCGGTTTTGGGGCTCCACGGTGCTGAGGTCCCCGGGGTTGGCTGGCCGCTGGGATGGGAGCGGCGAGCAGCGCCCCCACAGGGTGCGGTCTGCTCTGGAGCTGCTGCCTCCGCCTCTCCTCGGCCCCTACCCTTTCCCGGCTCCAAGCTGGTTCCGGCGTCTTCTTTCTGTGGGGACCCCAGGCGGCTACATTAACTGCAAACGCGACGGCTGCGAATCTGATTATAGATCCATGTCGTCCATTTAACATTAAAAATCAGAAACGTAACTGATCAAACCCCAGCTCATTTTTGGTTGGCGATCGAAAAATATATGCCATGCCGAGACCGGTGTGGCTCAGTGGATAGAGCGTCGGCCTGCAAACAGAAGGGTCCCTGGTTTGATTCCAGTCAAGGGCATGGACCTTGGTGGCGGACACATCCCCAGATAGGGGGTGTGCAGGTGGCGGCTGATCGATGTCTCTCTCTCATCGATGTTTCTAACTCTATCCCTCCCCCTTTCTCTCTGTGAAAAATCAATAAAATATATTTAAAAAAATAAAAATATATATATATATTCCCCTGGCTGAGGCTCAGTGGTTAGCACCAAAGGATCATGGGTTCGATTCCTGGTCAGGGGCACAGGCCCGGTTGCGGGCTCCTTCCCCAGGAGGGAGCGTGCAGGAGGCAGCCGATCAATGATTTTCTCTCATCAGTGATGTTTCTATATCTCTCTCCCTCTCCTTTCCGCTCTGAAAGTAATAAAAAAAATATATATTTTAGCTGGATTATTTTGAATAAAAGGTCATTCTAGTAATATTACAACTATTTTATATTTTTCTCTGAAACATTATTTTTTAACCAGCCCAAAGAACTGAAAATAAAGTACATAATACCTGAAGAGAGCAAGATATAACTACTCTACAGTTTTTAAATCCCTGCCTTTTATTTAAAATCTAGCTATCCTTTGGTCTACTGCCCCAAATCCAACTGCACACCTACAAAGAGGGTGTAATTGTTTGGCCAACATGTTATAACAGTCACTTTGATCCGTTTCAGAAGAGAATGAAAAGCCTTGGATTGAGGTCCGTTTGAAATACCTGATAAAAATAACACACACATTTCATCTTCCCGCAGAAGAGATAGGACCTTTGGTAAACAATAACCTCCCTTTACATTTTTAAAAAATATATTTTATTGATTTTTTTTTACAGAGAGGAAGGGAGAGGGATAGAGTTAGAAACATCGATGAGAGAGAGACATCAATCGGCTGCCTCCTGCACACCCCCTACATGGGACGTGCCCGCAACCAGGATACCTGCCCTTGACCGGAATCAAACCTGGGGACCTTTCAGTGTGTAGGCCGATGCTCTATCCGCTGAGCCACAGCGGTTTCAGCTCCCCTTACGGTTTTGTTCTCGCAAAGAGTGGTACCAAACAGTGCTGCAGACCAGGCACAAAGGCAACCCACCTCTCAGCTCATCGAGGGATTTCCCCCTGGAGTATATACATACGTCCGAGCCCATTCAGGTCCCGGCGTTTCACTGTCAGGGGCCTGGGTCCTTGAGGGGGCTTCGTTCAATGGGCGAAGTGAGGTGGAGGCTCACGCCTGGCTGGGCTCTTTAAATTACTGCACACTGGCCGAGACCGGTGTGGCTCAGTGGATAGAGTGTCGGCCTGCGGACTGAAAGGTCCCGGGTTCGATTCCGGTCAGAAGCATGGACCTTGGTTGTGGGCACACCTCTAGTGTGGGGCGTGCAGGAGGCAGCTGATGGATGTCTCTCTCTCATCGATGTTTCTAGCTCTCTGTCCCTCTCCCTTCCTCTCTGTAAAAAATCAATAAAAAATACGTATTAAATTACTGCGTACCGGCCTGCTGCCGGTGCTCCCCGGTGAGGACCAGCTCTGAGCCCCGGTGAGCTGTTACCGCCGCGTTTCCGTCCCTTTCCCAGCCAGTGAGGGCAGTTTCCTTCACACCTCCTGCGAGCGCTGTGGGTCTACCCCGAAATCACCTATTTTTTAAAACATTTACATTTGTATTGGTTTCAGAGAGGAAGGGAGAGGAAGAGAGAGAGAGACACATCCATGATGAGAGAATCATGGATTGGCCGCCTCCTGCACGCCCCACACTGGGGATCGAGCCTGCAACCTGGGCGTGTGCCTCGACCGGGAATCGAACCATGACCTCCTGGTTCCCAGGCTGATGCTCAACCACTGGGCCACGCAGGCCGGGCCCACAGTAGTTTATTAACAGATACATAAAATAAGGCGCGACACTGTTTACAACTGAGATATAATTCACGTACCATAAAATCCAGAGTGCGATTCAGGGGTCAGCATGTTCACCGGGATGTGCGACTGTCACCGCTACCCAACTCAGGATCACTCTGATCACCTCGACAAGAAACTCTGTACCCATCAGCGGTCACTGCCCATGCTCTCCCCTCCTTCCCCAGCCCCGGCCAACCGCTAACCAGCTTTCTGTTCCTATACGTGTGCTTGCTCTCGATGGTGCGTGTACATGGAGTCACACAGTATGAGCGCTCCCGGCCTCGGTGGCGGGTTTCGGGTGCAGCCGGAGCGCCCGTCCACACTTGACCGGGAGGTGGGCTGCCCTGCCTTACGCCTCACTTTCTGTTGTGCGAACCCTCAAACCCTGCCTGCACATGTCAGTCCCCGGGAATGTCGGAGCCGTACCCCGCCCCTCCAGATACACCTCTGTCCTCGGCTTCTCCTCTGCAGGTTCTGCGGAGCCTACGTTTGCTCTGACATTCAGTCGCTGCTTGCGGGCAGCCCCAACCGCCTCTGATGTTTTTCCTTCTTCACTCGACGTCCCCGTGAGAAGCTTTCCCATCCGGCCGACCCTGACCAGGCCCGACAAAGACCGCCTCGCGAGTGAGGTGTGCGGGCGCCACCAGACCGGTCCAGCAACGGTGATGCTCTGGGAGTAAGAGTTTTAAGGGGCTACAACCCCTTTCACTCCTCTGGTGGCTTCCACCCTGACGGTGGGCTGTTGTTGTTTTTAAGGGTACCACGAGCTGGAAAGGGGTGGAGGGGATGGAAACGGGCAAGGTAAAGTGCCACCACACTCGCCGTCCCGCGGTTCGGCGGCTTCTCTGTGAGCAGCCCGCAGTGCGCTGCGGGCCTCCGGGTAAATGCCGATGTTTTGGAAAGTGTGGGTCCTGCCGGGGTTCTCCTGGCTATGCGAAGGGCACAATTTCCAGCGTCTTCACTCCGCCAGTTTCTTCCTGGCTCTCACTATTCAATGTCCTCTTACTTTTCTTAGCCAAACGCTCTGGGTAAAAGAACACCGCCACCGCCACCGCCATTTCTCAGCCTTCACCTGGTCCAAGCTCAGCTGTGCTATCAGCAGCAGCGGCTGTAAAAGACACCACTGGACGTAGTATGAAAACATCCACACTTTAAATAAACGTGGCCACCATTTTTCAGTATGTAGGTAGGTTCTGAGTTTTAGAAAACCCTTTCAGTATATAATAATAATAATAATAATAATAATAATAATAATTATTAATCTTGAATTATTATAGTCTCAAAATTGCTATAAGAAACCAACCTTGCCTGGCCAGTGTGGCTCAATGGTTGAGCATCAACCCTCGAACCAGGAGGTCATGGTTTGATTGATTCTCCGTCAGGGCACATGTCCAGGTTGTACGCTCGATTCCCAGTAGGATTTTTTTTTTTTTATCTCTCTCTCTCCCTCTTCCTGAAATCAATAAATAAATATTATGTATGGGGATGTAAGAATACATTTTAAAATAAGGTTCCTAAAGAGAGAGTGCATTTAAAAGTCTACAGAATAGATTTATATCTTAACATCTCATTACATCAGGTTGTATTACTGTTGGCCCGGTTAGTAATCCCTGTCCATAAATCATCTGAATACAAACATTTTGACTTCTGAAGCAATGTATTGTGTTTGAGCTTTTCACAGTGCAGATAAAAATGCCTGATTAAAATCCAGGACACAGAAACCTAATCTTACTGTTAATACTTTTGAAAACCAGCTTTGAGAGTCCCCAGTGATTCCAAAATAGGTGTGTGTGTGTGTGTGTGTGTGGTGTGTATATATACATATACATACATATATATATATATAGTAGGGAACACTACATTCAAAGCCTCAGAAGCCCATTGGCACGGAAGCCTTAATTCTTAGACGGTAGACTGAGCCATTTTAATTCATAACGCAAAACGTGGAAGAAAAGCGAGATGTATGTTCAGCTAGTGGGACACGCCCGCGTGTGAAAGTTGTGAGTGCTGACCATGTCACCCCAAAAACGCTGACGGCGTGCCTCGCTTTCCGGAAGAGGGCAGGTGACTCCTCTCTGTCAGGCGGAGCGGATCCCCCACCAGACAGAGCTCTCTTGCATATTGATCACCTTAAAAACGTGTTGTGTGCTCAAAAAATATATATATATACATATATTTTAATACATTTTCATTGATTTCAGAGAGGAAGGGAGAGGGAGGGAAACACCCATGATGAGAGGGGATCTCTGCACACAATTCACAAACATAGAGCATGTAGGCGAATTTCCTCCAGTCTCCGATGCTCCTGCACACCCCATCCCGGGGCTGGAGCCTGCAATCCAGGCACATGCCCTTGACCGGAATCAAACCTGGGACCCTTCAGCCAACCACAACCGACGCTCTATCCAGGGCATATTTTTTTTTTTTTCATGGAAGAGGCAACATTTAATGGACACCACGCGCCATAATCCGGGAATGTGGTATGAGAACAAGCAGGCATCCAGAATGGCACTGAGAGGGCAAGCCAGTTCAAACGGATCGTCTCTCACGCTGTCATAAGAAGGCCCTGCTCAACAGGCCATTCTGAATTACAAAGTTTACCATGAACCACGTCACATCACTGACACAAACTTACCTGAAGAGACTATTGCCAAGTGACTCGCTTTTTTGTGTTTTTTTTTTTGCAATATTATGACTACACGAAATATTTCTCCACGTAGCATTAACTGTTCATCAAGAAGACACGACATAACTTTAGAATTTTCTGCAAAGTGCTGCACACAACTCAAAAAATATATAGCACGTAGGCAAATTGTCTCCAGTCTCCAATGCTCTCACATATTATCGAAAGTTTTAAGAATGGGCCGAAACTGGTGTGGCTCAGTGGATAGTGCGGTCGGCCTGCGGACTGAAAGGTCCCAGGTTCGATTCCGGTCAAGGGCATGTGCCTTGGTTGCGGGTGCATCTTCAGTGTGGGATGTGCAGGAGGCGGCTGATTGATGTCTCTCTCTCTCTCTCTCTTCGATGTTTCTAACTTTCTATCCCTCTCCCTTCCTCTTTGTGAAAAATCAATAAAAAATATATTTAAAAAAGTTTTAAGAATGACATCAGTGAATGTAGTATCATTTTATTTTTTTATAATAAACAGCACCAGGGAAGCTGAATCACAAATTGCACTCCCCGTCCATCAAGCTGGGTGCGGCACGGGGGTCAAGGTTGCCTGCCCCAAGGCTGCCCACTGCCGGTGCTCAGCGCACAGCTATAATAATAGGAGCGTAATATGCTAATTAAACCGGACAGCCAGGTGACCCTCCGGGCGTCCTTCCGGACGAAGCCAGGGCTGCGAGGGGAGAGTCCTTTGGGCCGCTAGTGGTTTACAAGAGACACAGGGAGGGGACGTGGGCTCTGTCTTTGTAAACTGCCAAACCAGCTGAAAGTATTGCCCGGCCCGGGTGGCTCAGTGATCGTTCGCTTATGAACCGGGAGGTCACGGTGCGATTCCCGGCCAGGGCGCGTGCCCAGGTTGTGGGCTCCGTCTCCAGCGTGGGGCGTGCAGGGAGGCAGCTGATCCGTGATTCTCTCTCATCATGGATGTTTCTCTTTCTCTCTCCCCTCCTCTCTGACATCAGTAAAATTACACTGAAAAATAAATAACAAAAGTACCACATATCCTCTCCCCGGGGAGAATCCCGAGCATCGGGTCAGCGCGTGTCACCGGCGACATGGCCGTAAGACGGCGGGCGATGCTGCGATGCAGTCCCCGTCACGCAGAGAGACAGCTCTGC
>PVJN01009020.1:23655-62677 GCA_004026805.1 Lasiurus borealis
GGTCGGGCACAGCGGGGACGCTGCCGGGACAGACGGACGCCCTGCCTTCAGTGGGCTGTGGGGGTGGGGGGACTGCGAGGAGGTCACACGGCTGTGTGTCGGGAACCGGTGGGGTTTTCAGCGCCGGGAGAGCCGGGAGAGCTGAGTGCGACAGATCTGGGGTGGCGGACACAGCTCCAGGGACGGAGTTCAGAGAAGCCCGACGCTGTTTGAAAATGCCTTTCCTGCCCAGGAAGCTGTTTTGGTCCCCTCCCCCTCCCACCTGAGAGGAAGCGCCGTGTAAACACCACCTTTAAAACACGTGCCTGCCGGCGCGGCTCCGTGGGGGAGCGCTCACCTCTGAGCCGGGTCCCGGGGTGACGCCCGTGTGACGCCGGGGCCGAGGCTCCGTCCCCAGCAGGAGACAGGCAGGAGGCGGCCAACTGATACCTCTCTCACCATCGAGGCTCCTCTCTCTCCCCCTCTCCCCTTCCATCCTGAAATCAATAAAAAATATAGTTTAAAAAATCTTATCGGGAAAGCCACCATTTCAATTATCATCCTCTAAGTAGTCTTTCAAAGCAAGTGTACTTTTATAGTCTACGTTTTTATTTTTAAAATCCCTCATGAAATTCCCTTAGCATGCTGCAGAACGTATAATAAACTAGTTCTAACTTTCCAAAGGGTGTATGCTGGCACCCCGCAGAACCACCACCGGCCTAACTTCTCTGCCAATTCGGGGTCCCCCTACCCCCCTTATGCACACTACTGAGGCGGTAGAGCTGGCTGAAGTTTGTTATTAACACAGAGAATAACCTCGGGGGGAAGAAAGAGAACATTAAGAGTATCATTGAGCCCTGACCCGTGTGGCTCCGTGGATAGAGCGTCGGCCTGCGGCCTGAAGGGTCCCAGGTTCCATTCCAGTCAAGGGCATGGACCTTGGTGGTGGGCACATCCCCAGTAGGGGGCGTGCAAGAGGCAGCTGATCAATGTCTCTCTCTCATTGATGTTTCTAACTCTCTATCCCTCTCCCTTCCTCTCTGTAAAAATCAGTAAAATACACTTTTAAAAAAAAGCGTCACTGCGTTAGGACGTGTTTAAAAGCTCACTTGACGGCATTGCCCACTCACAGCTCTTCGGGGGGCGACGCTCGCTCTAAGTCAGACGCGAAGAGGCAGGTCAGACCAGCCGCTTCCGGCGGAGACTTTCACACAGAGACACGGACAGGACAGAGGTCCCCTCGTTTGGGGGCAGATATATTCCAAGGGGGTGGGGTGGGGATGGGCCAGGTAGGGGGAAGGCTTCTCCGCTCCGCAGCTCGGTGACCACACTTCCAGAGAGTTCTGCGGTGCCCGCCGCACGGACGGGGCGGGATGCTGGGCGGCGTGGCCTGGCGGGGCCCGTCCCTCCGCCCGCAGACGGCGTGCGGCCGCAGCAGCGGTGGCGGCTCGGGGTCGTCAGCTGAGCAGGTCGAAGGCGCGCAGGCAGCGGGTGGAGCAGCAGTAGGCCACGAAGCTGACGGCGGTCCTCCTGCAGCGGGAGGGGCGGGGCGCGGTGAGTCCCAGGCCAGAGCGCGGGGCTCGTGCCGTCACACGTGGCCCCTGTCCCTGTCACACCCGGACGGTGCGGCACACACGCAGGAGACACGCCCGTTTCCGCCAGCCCGAGCCCCGGGACCGGGTGGGGGTTCAGACGACATCACCTCCCCCGTCAGCAGCGGAGGAAACAGGTGTGTTCAGGCTGCGGTCTGGACCTGCTCCCGGAACCAGCATCGGGAGGCCAGGCTGCCCAGGGCGCCGTGACAGCCACGGAGCCCACCCGCGGGCGTGGCTCAGGGGCCGAGCATCGGCCTGCAGACCAGGGTGGAATCCCCGGTCTGGGCACAGGCCTGGGCGTGGCCTCACTCCCAGGAAGGGCCGAGGAGGAGGCAGCGGCTGATCGATGATTCTCTCTCCTCACTGATGTCTCTCTCTCCCTGGCCCTCTCTTTCTGAAATAAATAAAAAAAACTTTTTTTAAAATCATGTAACAGAAAACCTCACCAATTTAGCTAACACACATGCGCACGCACACACACACACACAAACCAGAGAGCCCAGAAAACATAACTTTACAGAATTTACCCTATAAACGTAGTCACGGAGACTGGTTGGAGAGGGAATTGAAGAATCTGATAGCAGAGTTTGAGGCTCCCTTTCCTGTACTGACGGGGAATTAGGACACTGACTACACTTATTAGGGGGAAACAGCTCGACGGCCAGGACCCGGGTTTCCGCAGGCGGCGGGAATAGAGCCAGTCACGTCTAAGGCAGGTAGCACGCCGCAGCGCTCGCTCTGCCGTGGACTCGGACTGGGAAGCTGGGACAGAAAGGCCGGAGCGGAGACCGCGAACGGGGCGATCCCACGCCAGTCTTTGCCCTGTCCGCACCCACCGGCCAGAGGAGCGCGTTCCCGTGGGTTAAAGGGGACGTCTCAACGGGTAAAACCTCCCGTGAGCGGAACAGAAACGAAAACTGCAGCAAATCAAAACAATGTGACTGATGTGGGGCTGATTCCGGGGGTGGAGGGCGGGTCCGCGTGTGAAAGCCCACGCCCTCCACCACATCAACGGGCAAAGCACGCAAAATGCACGGCGGCCGTGGACGCAGGGGGGAGCGTTTGGAAAGACCCAGCATCGACTCCACCAAAGCACAGCCGGCTAGAAAGAGAGGGGTCTCTTCCACTTTGTAACCCTCACCTCCAAAAGCACTGGCTGGTGGCGGCCTGTGCGGTGACGTCTCCTTTCACCACCGCAGTCACAGAGCGCTGACGTCCCAGCCGTCACAAAGCAGGAAAACAAAAGCCAAACCAACGCCAGAGGAGACATCAAACCAGCCCTCCTTTCAGGGGGCACGCCGTGACCCTCTCCCCAGAAAACGCCAAGGAGCCTACAAAAACACTTCCAGCCTCTCCGGCAAACTCAGCATGGTTTCCAAATAGAGCAACATTTTAAAAAATCAACCGTATTTTCACATACGAACAATGAACACATAGAAGTTGACATTAAAAGCTACAAGGTAATTACCATCGCACAAAGAAAGTGAGATGCTTGGCTGTCGAGCTTAAAATCCAAGTCTAAGCAAAAGAACCCAGACTCACAGAGAGGCGGGTCTGCATAATGCCCGGGGGTCAGTACTACCGCCTCCGCCTCCGGTGCTCGCTCAAGCCGGGAGGTGGGCACCCTGGAGGAGTCCTGTTGGTGCTACCCAGGAACCCCACATCTGGGTGCGATTGACCGTGGGAGCATCAATAACACAGCCTGCGCCTGCCCCAGGGACGGTCTCGGTGGTCAGCAGCGCACCACCCAGTCCACTGCCTGACGGGGGATCGGTGTGGGGGAGGGAGGTGCTTCAAAATGCCAGCACCCCGGCCCCGGAGATGCGGCCGTTGGAGGGGAGACACGCTGAGCTAAGCGATCGCCTGTACGTACAGTGAGGAAAGAGCTGCTGATAAACCCCACAGAGAACATCAGACGTGACATTCGGTGCTACAGAACCCGAGCGTATTCATAGGGAGGCAGGAGAGAGAGCATCTCAGCTCACTTCTGAAACGCAGACATGCCCCGTTCTAAAAACAAACAAGCAAAAAACAAACCCCAGCGAAAGCTGGCACACGCGGGAGCCCACAGAAACCGTAAGGAAGGCGGTATTTTCATTGCAAACGTGTTTCCTGAGGAGAAGCAAAAAGCACATCTTTGACTCACACAGGAACTCAAGCCAAAAGAAAATTAGTGTTTATTAGACAGAGCTGATCAGATAAAAGCGTCAGCCTGTGGACTGCGAGCTGAGGGGAGAACCCGCTAATAGCGCACGGGGTCTGCTTGCTCCATTCATGTCAGCTGGCTCTGCGCCACGGGAAGGTCCGGGTGCAGATCCCTCCCTCGCAGCCCCTGGTTTCTGCCCTCCCGCCCTCAGAGCTGAGAACAGATCTCCGTGGTGTCAGTCAGCGTTTTGAGATTTCGGTGCGATCTCTCTAGCAAACTGACACACTCCCTTGTGTGTGATTTCAGATCGGGAAGTAGAGAACTCGAGAGAATCACACATGCCTGGGGAAAGCCAGACACATGCTATGCTAATCACGAGTCCTCTAAGCTGATGTCTTTCACTTTAAGAAATGAACAATAAGCTTTGGGAGTGAAAATTTGCTATCCCTATAAGGATCAAAAGTTATCAATACACCACTCATTCTTCTCTGCGATAGATATTTAAAGGCTTGGGTATTTACCATTTGTGAAATTACAGTCATTTCTTTTTACTCCACACTGCTCTAATTTCGGTTAAAACTAACACTTGTAAGGGCCGTGGTATTTTAGAAGAATATTCAAGATGTTCTTTCACAATAATGCCAGATGTCCATATTAATGTAGACTTGGGCTGAAACAATACATGATTTTAGGACAAGCAATGCAAACAGACCTCAATCTGTTAGAAAACTTTAAAAAAAAAATGAGATTACCAAGACCTTGTAGAATTTATGACATTCAAAATATTGATTTTACTTGGAGCAAGAAGGTCCTGAGATTCAAGTATTTGGTTTTCAGTTACCAAAAAAGTACTTTAAAGGCTATGGTGGAAACCAAAGTCAATGCTTTTAATACAATCTCCATAGCAATGGGGGAAGGAGCAAAGGCTGGTGGACCGAATGAAAACCGCAAGCTCTCGAGTTCAGACCGAGCATTAACTCGCCACAGAAAGCCCTGTTTACAGCTCGGCGTACTATCTCTGCTGTAAACACAGGCTCCATGGCTTTGCTCACCCAGAGGGCACTGAGTCCTGTGTGCTTGATACACACATTTCACTGAACGACCGCTATTACATTTATGTTCTGAAACAATGCAAGACTGTCCACACTGAATTTCTAGACTAAGCAGAAGTAAATGGAGTTTGAAAATACTGAGTAAGTTTCCCAATTTCACGTAAAGATAACACAGAAATGACTTTACTTTCACCAATTAGCATGACAAAAGAAAGTCTACCTTCTTTTAAATAGGTATTCAGAATTTGATCAGCTACTAACAGTGCATCCTGACCACAATGAACTGTTTTCATTTTTATATTTTCGGTAAGAAAATACCTTCGATAGGAAATTGTGTGATAACAATGCATTAGAATTTTACTCTAGTTGAATTAGTTGATTTCCTACTATAATCTTACTCATAAAGATACTGATGTTAATATTTGCTTATATACACAATTTTTTAAAGTCTCAGACTAGATTTTGAGTGAACACACAATGGTATATGATAGAATTGTACACTCAAAACATAATCTTATTAACCAATGTCACCCCAATCAATTTGATTTTGAAAAAGTCTCTGAGCCCCAGAAATAAAGTTAACATTCACTGAGTCTTGATTACATAGCAGGCACCATGCTGGGCTCTTGGTATGAATTGTCTCCCTCAAACCTCACAAAGACCTTATTAAACAGATATGATTTCGATGCTCACTTTACTGATGAAAAGATGAAGCTCGGAGAAGTTAAGAAATTTGCCCAAGGTCTCCCAGTGGAGAGGTCGGGTGGCAGGCTGGATCCCCAATAGGGGGTGTGCAGGAGGCAGCTAATCAACGATTCTCTCTCATCACTGATGTTTCTCTCCTTCTCCCTCTCCTTCCTCATTGAAATCAGTAACAAATAAAATAAAAAAGAAGTGATTACAAAGGAAACACCTCTTGACATGGAACAGAGGTAACGAGTGATCTGGAAAAGTTACCAACCCAAACCACCGCACTGGCTAAATAAGTAAGGTATTCTAGCACCTTTTTTTTTAACTTTGAAAAATGCAAACTTAGAAAAGCTTAAATTTAGAAAATCTATATGCTACGGTTGTGCTAATGGGGGAATTTTTTACTTGAAGTTCTATTTTTAATTGTCTTGTAGTCTTTTTTAAACTACCAGGATGGCGTTTTTTACTTAGTGAACATTTTTAGCAAATTCAAGGCCTTGTGCCAAGAAACAGAGAGTGGCAAGAGAATGCCATTGGAAGGGTTAAAAATTCAAAACACTCACACACACACACACACACACACACACACACACACACACACTTTCACACACACACAAAACACACATGTACACACAACACACAAACACACACAAAAATACACACTTTCACACACACACAAAACACACACAAAACACACATGTACACACAACACACACACACACACACACACAGTCAGCCCCACACTTTCAGTCAGCAACGCGCATTAAGTGGAAGGGCGGGGCTGGCCCCATTATGTAGTAACTCTCTGGTTCTTGCAATCCCTCGCTGCCGGGAGACTATTTTGAACGGGAGCAGCAGAAACACAGGCCTGCAGAGCATGCGCTGCTCTGAATAATATACTGTGTGCCACGAACCGTTCTGTGCGTGAGCGAAGACGTTTTCTCATGATGCTGAAAATGCGCACGTTTCATACAGCAGTACCTATGCACCCACACAGCTGCTGACTGCACGTACCTTCATGCCAGGCCCCCCCCCTCCCTGAGCACCCCCGCACCCGGGATGCACCCTGCGCCCCGTGGGCGTGATTACCCCTGGTGCAGGCCCGCCATCGGCGTCTCCCGCAGGGGGAAGAGCTTGGGGTAGACGATGGTAAACATGGGCTCGCTGCAGCGGTGGCAGTGCCCCAGCGGGCAGCGCAGCAGCTCCAGCAGGCTTCTGGGTAAGGAGACGGGAGACAGGACGCTCAGGTCTGGAACACAGGGAGAACGGTGCGTGAATGAAACAGAAATCACAGTGCTTTGCTTTGTGAAAGCGGGCTTTGAAATACAGTCCTCTTTGTTACCGAGGCAGTTCCGTTAGCTAAAAGTCCCGCCTGGTGGGAATTCTTTTATCTGTCAGACACGGGATACAGACGGAACGTTATTTAGAAATGAAGATGCTTTTACATTTTTGATACTAAGCGGAAATCCACGTTGCCTCTTTTAAGAGCACCCAGAAGCTGTCCTGAGGAAGAGGCCAGGAGAGAAGAAGAGCATTCTTTCCGAGCGAAGATCAGAAAGGCGTGATTTTACCCAAGAGGGTCCGTAAGCTTCTCAAAGAGACAGAGAATAAAAAAGGGACTGGATCCTGGCCGGTGTGGCTCAGCGGATAGTGCTTTGGCCTACAAACTGAAGGGTCCTAGGTTTGATTCCGGTCAAGGGCACATGCCTGGGTTGCAGGCTGAATCCCCAATAGGGGGGTGTGCAGGAGGCAGCCAATCAATGATACTCTCTCATCATTGATGTTTCTCTCTCTCCCTCCCCATCTCCCTTCTTCTCTAAATTCAATAAAAAATAAAAAGGGACTGGGTTGGTGATAAAAATAGGCTTTCATTAAGTTCTTCCTAAATCTACCGGGCATTTAGAATCAATCGAGTTAAATCATATTTCCTGAAAAGAATTAAAAAAGGGAAAATAAAAATTTAAAGGGAATGAAAATCAATGAAACCAAGCTTGTATTTAAAAATATTGCCCCTCGCCAATACCGGTGTGGCTCAGTGGATAAAGCGTCAACCTGTGGAATGAAAGGTCCCAGGTTCGATTCCGGTCAAGGGCAGGTACCTTGGTTGCGGGCACATCCCAGTGGGGGGCGTGCAGGAGGCGGCTGATTGATGTTTCTCTCTCATCGATGTTTCTAGCTCTCTATCCTTCTCTGTAAAAAAAATCAATAAAATGTATTTTTAAAAATATATAAAATAAAAAAAACTGCCTCACTGTTTGGCTCAGTGGATAGACTGTTGACCTGCTGACTGCAGGGTCCTGGGTTCGATTCTGTTCAAGGGCACAGGCCTGGGGTTGCAGGCTCGATCCCCAGTAGGGTGCGTGCAGGAGGCAGCAGACCCATGATTCTCTCTCATCATGGATGTTTTTCTCTCTCTCCCTCTCCCTTCCTCTCTGTAATCAACAAAAAAAAATATTTAAAGAAAATTCTAAAAAAAATAAAACCTAGAAAACTGGATTAAATGGTAAATTTTACTGCTGCATATTTTTCCACAATAATAACAACAACAACAATAATAAAAAAGGAACACCGACATGGGTGGCAGGAAACCCAGGGGCGGATAGAGCTTTGGCCTGCGGACTGAAGGGGGGTCCTGGGTTCGATTCCGGTCAAGGGCACCTGCCTGGGTTGCAGGTGAATCCCCAGTAGGGGGTGAGCAGGAGGGGGCCCGGGAGGGGGGTACCTTTGAGGAGGGCGCGGTGGACGTGATGCAAGCGCCGCATGGCCAGCTCCTGCAGCGGCAGGACGCGGTCGCGCGCCGTCCCGATGGCCTTCACCTCGGCGGGGAGGAAGACGGTGAGGGGCCCGGAGGAGAAGGACAGCAGCTTCGCCTCGGACACCTGCACGGGGGCCCCGCAGCTGCGGAGAGACACGCACGCACGGCGGTGAGCGGCGCGGGAGGACGCGTCCGATAACGATGTGTCCGTCCAGCTCCCACAAACGGCTGAAGGCGCGCCGACCTGCCAGGGCGCTCGGCAAAGCCAGCCGATGCTCTCCCGGCTCCTTCACCAAACCTGGCACAGCCGGCCGGCGGGGCTCCGTGGTGGAGCAGCAGGCAACCCAGGAACCAGGAAGTCAGGGTTTGATTCCCGGTCGGGGCACAGGCACGGGTTGTGGGCTCGATTGTGGGCTCGATCCCTTAGTGGGGGGCATGCAGGAGGCAGCTGATCTGTGATTCTCATCAGCCTCATGCAGCCTGAGCCCTGAGCAAAACCGTACGACGCCGAGCGAGCCGATGGGCCGTGAGAGTTCACTGCAGACGCCCCAGCCCTGGCGGCCCCGCTCCGCCTATTAAACACCTTCCCGGCCGAAGACGAGAGGAGCGGCAGGCAGAGAGAATGTGGGCTGCCTGGCGGGAAGGCCCAGGGGTGAGCGGCCTCCATGCGGGCCCCGGCAGACTCCCTGGACCTCAGAGACTAAGCCACACCCACAGACGTGCAGGACACAAACTGGTCTCTCTCTCTCTTTCCAGTACATTTTACTGATTTCAGAGAGGAAGGGAGAGGGGGATGGAAACATCGATGAGAGAGAATCATGGATCAGCTGCCTCCTGCACGCCCCCTACTGGGGATCGAGCCTGCAACTGGGACCTGTGCCCTGAGCTGAAATCGAACCCTGACCTCCTGGTTCCTAGGCCCATGCTCAAACACTGAGCCACGCCGGCCGGGCCTGTTCATGGGCAGTTCTGGGACAGAAGGACCGGCACGGCACCAGTGCCACAAACATGCCGAGCCACCGGGAAGCCAGCAGACGTAGACGCCTCGGGGCTGTGAGCGGGGCTGCCCCCTCCCAGCCCCCAGCGGGAGAGCCCGGACCGGTGCTCCCCTTCTAACAGCGACTCATTTCCCCACGGCCGGGTCCGGGGAAGGGCACCACCGCTAACGTAAGGTGGAGGCCACCGGCTGAACCTGTGCATCCCGCACTGATGTGGAGCCCCCAGAAAATTCGTCCTCTGCCACCGACACCGAGTCCAGGACCGAAACCGCTCTCCCCGCTCAGAGCCAACGGGACTCTCTGGCAGTCCCCCCATCTCAGCACAGGAGCGGGGGCTGTCTCTCGAGCAGGGAGCAGCCGGGCACCCTCAGCGCAGCTCCTCTGGGGCTCCCGCGGCATCCCGCCTCCCGGGGATGGGCATCCTCCTCCGGGAAAGCAGCGGGCGGCATGCGGGCCCTGGAGGACCTCGTTGGGGTCGGTGCCGGGAGAGTCACGCTGTCACACCCACCCAGGACGCGCCAAGCTGTGCGACTCCAGGCACACGCCCTCGCCCGTGTCCGCCGTCCGCGCCCGGCATGTCCCCCGGCAGCACAGGCGCTGACCCATCCACCCAGGCCCGTGGATGCCACCAGCCACCTCCTGGTCCCCGGGCACCACTCAGCCCCGGAGCCACGCCGAGGGCGGGAAAGAAAGGCTGCCGCTGTCCTGAACCAGCCTCCCATCACCCTTAAGCCAACACCTGCTCTGGTGCCAGAACCACGACCTGCACGAGGGGCGTTTCCGACGCTGGAGTCTAAACCGTCCGCGTGGGACCGTTCTAGACCCGAGGGAGCCGCCGTGGAGGGCCGAGGAGGACGGCTCTCCGGCCCGCCGGCACCGCCCGCCTGTGACCGCCGCTGGGCGCAGGATGGCCCGCAGAGATGCGTTTCCCCGGTCCCGTCCAGACGCCCCGGCGGGACCCGAATGGCCGCGCTGAGCGGCTCGCCCCGTGCCGGGCCCAGGGATGTGGTCGGCGCACGGAGGCGGGGGGAACGCTGGCGGGACCAGCACGCACACACAGGGCATCCCGGCCTCCGTCAGGTCACGGCCAGGGAGGAGCCGGGAGCGCGGGGGCCGGGCGGCGGGAGGGCCGGGACGCGGGGTGGCTCACCCGTTGCACCCGACGACCTTGTTGTACAGGAAGGACGGCAGGGCCTGCAGGGGGCTGTTGTTGTCCACGTACACGTACTGCAGCTCCCGGGAGCGACCTAGATCTGGGGAGAAAGCAGAGCCGTGACTCCTCCGCCGCCACGCGCCCGGGACCCCACGTGCAGCTCTGAGCCGCGACCCCGACACCGGCCGCACGGGCTCTCAGCTCCGGGGGGCCCGAGCGGCCCCAGGGCGGGGGTCGGCAAACCGCGGCTCGCGAGCCGGTGCCGCTCCGGTGAGGAGTGAGTTTGCCGAGCACGGCCACAGGGGCCCCAGGAGAGTCCCCGCTGCAGCGGACACCCGGCAAGGCGCGAGGCTGCTCCTCACGGCACCGTCTTGGAGCCGGACGCCAGGGTTGGGTTCTCATCCTCCTGTTTACAAAACGTGTGTCCTCGGTGTCACCGTCTGCACAACGGGGGGAGGGTGGGAGGGGGGAGGGGAGGCAATGCTGCCTCCGATCCAGTGGGAAGGACTAACCACGTCTCTGAATTACCAGGCGGAATCCCTGGCCCACGGCCTTGTCCAGTACGTGGCAGTCATTACTGTTCCCGTGACTGCCGGTCAGTGATATCGGCAGGGGTGCCCTCCGGGAGAGAGAGGGTCAACTGAGAGAGAATTCTGCCTCCAGCTGGTGTGGCTCAGTGGATAGAGCGTGGGCCTTCAGACTCAAGGGTCCCGGGTTCCCTTCCAGTCAAGGGCAGGCACCTTGGTTGCAGGCTCAATCCCTGGGCCTGGTCAGGGCATGTGCAAGAGGCAACCAATGGATGTCTCTCTCTCACCATCGATGCTTCTCTCTCCCTTGCTCTCTGAAATCAATGAAAAATGTACAGAGAGAGAGAGAGAGAGAGAGAATATTTTATTGGGCTCGCAGCAGAGGGGACTGGAGGCACGGGGAGAGGTGACCCACCCACTGGAGCCCAGGACACGAGGCGGGACCGGGCGAGGCGGCGCCGCTCCCGCAGCTGCCGAAGGGAGTGCGTGTGCATCAGAGCGCCCGCCCGCGAAGACCAGGCACCGCGCCACGTGAATGCTGTCCCGGTCACTTCCGATGGCCGAGCCTTCGCTCCCACCCCGGGTGCAGACGGAAAACACGCGCTGGTTTAGACCTCCTCGGAGGCCTGCCGCTCCAGAGAGTGCTCTCTGCACCTCCTCGCCTGGGGGTGTTATTCTGTACAGTAGGCTCATGATGGAAGGAACTACTTTTTGTAACTTTTTTTTTCCCTGTGGTTAATCCTCATTCAAGGATATTTTTCCATCGATTTTTACAGAGAGAAGGGAGGAAGGGAAGGACAAAGGGAGCAGGAGAGAGAGAGAGAGAGAAAAAAAACATTGATGTGAGAGACACGGATGATTGCCTCCTCCACGCACCTCCATCGAGGGCGGGGAGCAAACTTGCAACCCGGGTATGTCCCCTGGATCAGGCGTTCGTTTAAGGGGGGGGGTAGGCCTGGTTTCAGGACAGCGGCAAGGGAGCGGGAGAGAGAGAAACCTCGATGATGAGAGAGAATCACTGGGGATCGAGCCCACCAGCGGGGCATGTGTTCTGCCTGGGAAACAGACTGTGACCTCCCGGCTCGGAGTCAATCACTGAGCCACACTGGCCGGGCACTCGTTACCGCTGGAGGACACCAGTGACCCGCTAGCTAACGAGCTGGTGCGTCTTCTCCCTTCTATTAATTTTAATGGCCCGCTATCTTGCAATAAACTAGGTCACGCACCGATGCCCTTCCCAGTTCCTGTGCGAAAGAAAGCGCTCCGTGCGTGAACTTGGCCTCGCGAGGCGGCGAGCATCTGCACAGATGTGAGCCACAAAGAGCTTCTTCATGTGGCTTTCTAAGTGTCCGGCACGTTTCCCTCTCTTCCTCCCAGACGCCCGGATCAAAGTGCTGCGACGTGCAAATTAGCAAGAGCTGGCGGCTCGCAGACTCCGCTCCTTCTCACTGAACTTCAAGGCCCCGCATCTGCGGCGCACATGGCGCGGAGGGAGCAGGGGGCCTGTGTGCGGTGCGGCCGCTCTACTGCGCCAACGCCGGCCCGGCACCGCGCCCGGCCCGGCCACCGGGTCCGTCTCCCGCGGCCGCCCGGGGAGACTCCCCGCTCTCATCTGAGCCGGACGGCGGACTCGCTTCAGGAAAACGCCGGCCAGAGGGGCCGGGCTGCTGGGAACGCTCTGTCCATGAGCAGTTTGGGACACTGGGTCCATCACTGGTCAGAACGGCACTGTCACTGCCTATGAAACGTGGGCGTCTTCGGCACGGATTGAGAGTAATTTACAGTCTGTTCAGAAAATGCTTTAATGCAAGCTTCCTGCACGGGCCCAGGCAGCGGGGCTCCGTGGCTGAGCGTCCACCCAGGAACCAGGAGGTCCAGCGCACGTGCCCGGGGTTTTGGGCTCCGTCCCCAGGAGCGGGCGTGCAGGAGGCAGCTGATGGAGGATTCTCTCTCATGATGGATGTTTCTCTCGCTCTTTCTCCCCTCCTCCCTCTGAAATCCATAAAAACGTATTAAAAACTAAAAAATACATAAACCTCCGTGATGCCTTTTGCCAAGAGAACTTTCAGAGAAATGAGCTTTTTCCGGGCTGGCTCCCTCAAATGCTCACACTGCTCTAAGTCTCTTCCACAGTCACGCTCTCTCCGATCTGTCCCACTGCTACAAAGGAAGTTTCCACTGGGAATTAGAATTTAATCAGATGCTGTATACAGAGTAAACCAGCAACTGGCGAGCCAGATAAGAGGGTTTTCATGAGTCTGAATGACGGAAGTGCCCCGCTGCTGCCGGTTTAAACAGGCAGGTGTCAGTGTCTCTAAGGCGAATCCTGCCCCACAGTTCAGGTAACGAAGACGTCACTACAAGCAACGGGCTGGAGACGGTGCCAGATGCTTGGGGCACGGAGGTGCAGACAGAGCCCCCAACCCTGCTTCCAGCTCGGGCAGCACGGAAGGCGGTTCAGTGACCACATGTGCGGGCAGCAGTCACAGCGATGCCCGCGCTTTCCCAGGATCTTGCTCAGTGCTCACCGGAGCCGGGGGAGCAGGCAATGACCCTGCCGTTAGGGAGACTGACTCCCACAAAAAGGCCTTCTGAGCCCGGGCCCACACGGCGATGGGCGGCAGCTGGCAGGTAAACGGGGGCTGTTCGCTGTGAGTCCGACAGCCTCCAGCACCAGGTCCCCCACAGAAGCGGGCCGCGGCCGCCCGGAACCAGATGATACACGGAGCAGGCGGCCTGGGGGTCGTGGACGCCCCGAGGGCTGGCACTGTGCCCGCACCCACGTGTGACGTCAGAAGCACTGCCAGAGTCCAGTGGAGAACGGAGGGTCCAGCTTCCTGTGAGAGCCTGGCCCCTGTGGGACAGTCCCGCCGTCCAGCTGCAGGCAGTGATTTCAGGAGGTGCCAGGGGCTCCTCGGAGGAGGGCCTGGGGCAGGAGGCCCTGCTGGCGGCCAGCACAGCCGGGCCTTCCTGTGGAAATTCACGGGGCCCTTCTCTTTCTTATCGGTTAAAACAATCCCGTTCTCCGCGAAAAGAAACGGATTGTGTGATCCAAGGCCAATGTCTGTTTTCACATGTTAGGCCAGAACGGGCCAACTACAGACGTCTGCAGTACACGTACACGTGGATAATGTTCCTTATTAGCCTGGGTGACATCCTGTGTGTGTGTGTGTGTGTGTGTGTGTTTCGCCTGAAGATATTTCTCCATTGATTTTGAGAGAGAGTGGAAGGGAGGGGGGAGATAGAGAAAGAGAAACATTGATGTGAGAGAGACACATCGACTGGCTGTCTCCCGCAAGCTCTCTGGCCTGGGATCAAGCCGACAAGGGAGGTACATGCCCTTGACCGCTACCAAACCCAGGACCCTTCATTCAGTCCGTGCACCGATGCTCTATCCACTGAGCCAAACGGGCTGGGTCCAGAGTGACACGTCTTGCTCAGTCTTTAAAACTGTCTAGTCTGCTCACCTGGCAATGCTAGTCATTAGGACACCTGTCACAAACGTTCCTACACAGAAGCCCACGTCTGAGCAGACGTATCTGTGGCAGTGGCCACCCTTTCCTGCTGCCCTATAACCCCCGTCAATTGTAATGTCACCTACATGAAAAACGGAATACACATGTGTACATGCACATACACATGTCATCTACATGAAAAATGGAACACACATGTGTACATGCACATACAGGGTGCCCCAGAAATGTCCGCACTCTTTTACCGCTGATGGCTCAATTTTGAAAATTAAATGTCTTTTGATCAACACTGCCTTTGTAATTATTGAAAGTGGGTGCAGACATTTTGGGGGACACCCTATAGATGCCATCCTTTCCCAGAGTAAATCATCTCGTTTTGTCCCCGATCACATTTCTCGCACAGATTGTATTTTTCTTCTTTTCATCTCCAGTCCCGGAATGAACTTTGTTACGGGGCTGGGAGCCTCCCTCGAGGCACGGGGGGACTCAGAGAGGACACTTCGAGGCGAACAGAATGGAGAAGCGAGCCCCTCCCTCCCCGGTGCGGACCCCTCCCCCCCGCCCCCCCGGGGCTTGCTGGCAGCAGCCACGCGCGTGCGCACTCACCAAGCGGCAGAAAAGCGAGCCGGTTGCCGGCCATGGAGAGCTCGTTGAGGCTGGGCAGCTGGCAGAGGTGGCGCGGCACACGCCACAGCCGGTTCCGGTCCGCGGCCAGGTACTGCAGAGAAAGGCACAGGTGAAGCCTCTCGGGTAAAGCTAGCAAACGATTGGCAGAAATGTCTAGTGTCTGCAGCTCCTTCAAATCGCCAACCTCTACAACCAAAACCAGAATGAGGGTCAATCGCAGCCTCGCCACGGCAGTCCGGCCGGTCACACAAAACGCATCAACACCGCACAGTCCCGCCACACACCCCAGCGGCCGCAGCCGTGTCCACACGGATGGACGGGGGGGTATGCCAATGCCCCACCCCGGGCAAGTGTCTTTAAAGGAGCCTGCCACGACTGTTTCTTAAAAAAATACTTTTATGGATTTCAGAGAGGAAGGGAGAGGGAAAGAGAGAGGTAGAAACATCCGTGACGAGAATCACAGATCGGCTGCCTCCTGCACACCCCCTCCTGGGGTGGAGCCCACCACCCCGGGCAAGCGCCCTGACCGGGAATCGAACCGTGACCTCCTGGTTCGTAGGCTGATGCTCAACTACTGAGCCACACTGGCCGGGCAAGTATTATGTTTCTTTTTAATAAAATTGTCTACAATTAATCCTATCCTTTAACATTACTGGCACCTTCAAAAATATCCAGTGACAAGTCATCCTGAAATTAGCGCGGTATCACCGCTAAAGAGTGTCACTGCATTCTTCTTAGAACATCAGTGGAATCTTCCTCCTTCCGGCTGCTCTCTCACCCGACTCCCCGAGGAGCAAAGCTCAGGCTGCAGACTGTTTCCTCAGCGCCCAGAATAGCCCCAACTTCCCGCTGGCCGCCTGGTTTCCTTTCAGGCGACACCCACAACGCCTGGCCGCTCGGCAGCGACTCAGAGGCTGGCCTGCAGAGGACTCCGTGGCCACGCACTGATTTCTCACACGAAGCATCAAAATGACGCCAGCGTGCCGCTCCTACAGAGAGCGCGGCGGGCTCCTCCGGACCATCGTCCTCTCGGCTGCGCTGACCCCTCTGAAACTTAAACGGGCACAGGAGCCGCCCACTCCGTGCCAGAGCAGCGGCCACAGAGTCAACGGGAAGACTCGGTGTTTTTCAAGCTCTGGCGTTTCCGGTGCCACTGAGCCTGCCCTGGTTTCAGCTGCCAGCACACCGGGACAGGGAGGGCCCGCAGAGGCAGACAGGACAGTGTTCCAGCCCAGGCTCCATTCTGTGGAATAGCGTGTCCCTCCTTACAGCCACCCGCTCTCTCTACCGCAGACCGGGCTGCAAGGCCCGGCCCTGGCACACAGCAGGCATCCAAGCCGTAACCCGATGACTCATCAGCTGGGCACCCTGGGCTGTTTACTCAAAGACCGAGATGCGGTTGTCTGATGTTTCCTCAAACATTCAGATGTGGTCGTGTGATCTACAGTCTGGCTGGCGTGGCTCAGCGCTTGAGGATCGACCTCTGAACCAGGAAGTCACGGTTCAATCCACAGTCAGGGCCCAGGCCCGGGTTGCAGACTCTATCTATCTCCAGGAGAGGGCGTGCAGGAGGCAGCCGATCCGCGATTCTCCTCTCAACACTGATATTCCTCTCTCCCTCTCTGTTCCTCTCTGAAATCAATACAAATATATTTTAAAAAGGAGTAAAGAAGAAATTATCTATAAAAACACCAGAATAACACGTACATAAAATGATTAAATGAAATATCCATAGGTTCAACAAGACATGGCAGAAAACAATTATTTACTTTTAATTTTCAGCTCATTAAGCTACATACAATTCTAAATATAAATTCTAAATGTAAGTGCCTTTTTAATGGATGCAGTTTTATCACAGAATCAATTATGAACACAATATGTTCATGTTTGTTACGTTTAACATAGAGAAAGGGGCTCTTAGAAATGTAGATGATCTTTCAGAAAATGGAGAGGACTACCTTGGTCAAATAAAAAAATGAAAATCTACCATATGAAGCTTGCTATATATTCATAAGAATGTGTGGCAGGTTATGTTTAACAACAAACAGTCACAAGAAAGAATAAAGTTAATAATACCAGAAAGCTCACTGAAACACAATCTATTAACTGCATTTGTCTAATAGAAATAACATCAAACAAGCAATTAAGAAGTCCTCTTAATTAAGAAAGACATTTACATATTATGTGGGAGTTTTAAAATAAAATGCTCTAAAACACCTGACATCGGAGAAACACAACAGACACTGAGAGGACTTAAATATTTATGTCTGGGTGTCAAACTTAGCAACTAATTCCCAGTAGAAATTTTAACTTGTGAAAGAGATACTTAAAAAAAAAAAATCACACTGCTTTGACATTTTAGCTGGGGCTTTGTGTGCATTTAAATTATGCACTAAAGTTTCTTTCAAAGTCATTCAAAGTAAGTTAACGTACCAGGCGTTTACTAGTTATCTAAGCAAATGGTCGATCTGACCCCAGCAAAACGCCGGGGCCATTGCAGAGATAAGAAACATTTCCTGAAAGGGCTCTCCGGAGTGCCGGCTGTAAGCTAACCCACCGCTAAACAGGAGCGGCCTCTGTCTCTTCTTCAGATACAGCCGCTCTTTGAAACCGAAAAGCGTTCATTCTAAGACTTAGCATCTGTATCATCGCTTTGTGTCAATACACGAATTGCTACTTGGAAGAATCCTTTATTGTTTTCATTCTGCGAGATGAATGGAGACCACATACGCAGGCTTTCATCTCGACACATGTTTCAGTGATTGTCTGCCGCCCAGATTTCCTCGAGGTGGGCCTTCTCCCCCTTCGCGGAGGGAGCACCATGGAGTTTCTGACCTGCGTGCGATCACCAGGGGCCCATTGTTGGTTATAAAACTATTGAAAGCGCTGCCTCAAGAAATATCACAGCCTCATATGTGGTGCAGCATAAAAACTCACTTTTTATTTTACTACTTCGGAGAGAATAACTACAAACAACCGATATCATACTATATAAATAGAATGTCACTTATACCCATGGCTTTCATTTCACTTTCTAAACTCAAATCAGTATAGGGAGCCGGGCCGGTGTTGCTCAGTGGTTGAGCATCGACCTGTGAACCAAGAGGTCAATGGTTTGATTCCCCATCAGGCAGGGCACATGCCCGGGTGGCGGCTCAAACACCAGGAGGGGATATGAGGAGGCAGCCGATGGATGTTCCTCTCTCTCTCCCCCTCTCCCTTCCTCTCTGAAATCAATAAAAATGTCTAAACGGCTTAAGAATCTTGCCAAAGAGGGGGGCCGAGGTGGGGTGCAGAGCTGGGGGAGGTCTCCCCGCCAAAGACAAGCCAGCCCCTGGACAGACCGGGAGGGGCCGCTATTCCAGGCTCTGGGAACCGACCAGCGGCAGACAGGCCGGAAGTGTCTGTTCTCGGGACCCGTCAAAGCTTCACTCAGGAGCAGGGCGTCTGGGCCGTCACTGCTGGGGTGGCTGCTCTCCCGCCCCCTCCGCCGAGCTCAGGCTCAGGACCATGAGCTCCCGGGGCAGGCGGCGGGGGAGCGGCCGGCCAGCCAGCAGCTGGCAGTCAGAGGTGCCTTTGACATGGGGGTGGGGAGCCATCTCACAGCTTCATTCCCCCCGTTTTAAGCTCCAAGTGGCGAAAGGACGGATGGATGGACGGACGGACGGACGGACGGACGGCGGAGGGAGAGAATGAGGAAAACATGTGCTCGCTGGCCTGGGACTCGGTCCACGGGCATGAGTGGCGGAACAGCCACAAAGGCATAACCGGGCCGTTCTGGAAGGAGGGGCAGATGAAGTGCTGGCTCCGCTCTCTCTCCACAAACCCGTCCACAGCTGAGGGGCCGCGTGGCCGGGCCGGGCCGGCCAAGAGCGCGCACAAAGCCACGGGCAGAGCAGACGGACGGCGGGCGCGCTCTGACAGCACCTGCCGATCCCAACGCGTTTCCGTCCGCGAAAGACGGGAGCCCCGCGGGCTGGAGGCGTTGGAGCGACTTCTTTCCCGGCCACGGCCGCCCCTGGCTGCACAGATGGCGCGGCCGACCCTGCAGGGCCAGGCTCGAACCCACAGGCCTGAGCCCTGAGCAGCTACATGCCGCAGGGGGGAGAGGAGTCTGGGATGGAAACCGCAGGAAGGAACAGGAATTTTAAAAAAATAAAACAACTCCCAGAAAAATAAATCAAAATCCAAAGCTGTCCCAATATGTTAACTAAATTTCCCCCGTTTTCCACCGCCACGAAAATACAAGAGAGCAAAGTGTGACCCACAACCCAGGGGGCGTGGGGGAGAGGGGGGGCGGGGAGACGCAGTCAACAGAAACTCCCTCTGAACGGGTCCAGATGTTGAACTTGGCAGAGATTTCAAAGCAGCTGCTACAAATGTGTTTAAAAAGGCAAAGGAAACTATGTCAAAAACTAAAGAAAACTATGATGACAATGACTCAATCAATGGAGAATCTAGAGAGAAAAAGAGAAGCCATAAAAAGAGGCGAGGAGCGTTCCAGAGTGGAAAATGCAGGCACTGAAATAAGAGTCGCCGGATGGATGGCCTCAGGGTCAGATCTGACACGGCGGAGGAAAGAACAGTAATCTCAAAGACATGTCCGTCGGAGTTATTACATTTGGAGAATGTAAAAAAAAAAAATCAACAGAAAATGACCAGCGCCTCAGAGACCCGTGGGAGGATACCATCCTATCTATAACGGGAGTTCCAGAAGGAGAGGAAAACGAGAAAGTGGGAGAAAAAAAATATGTTAAAAGACAATGGCTGGCCCTAACCGGTTTGGCTCAGTGGATTAGAGTGTCGGCCTGTGGACTCAAAGATCCCAGGTTCGATTCTGGTCAAGGGCATGGACCTTGGTTGCGGGCACATCCCCAGTAGGAGGTGTGCAGGAAGCAGCTGATCTATGTCTCCCATCGATGTTTCTAATTCTCTATCCCTTACTCTCTGTAAAAAATCAATAAAATATATTTTTAAAAAAAGACAATGGCTGAAAATGTTCTATGTTCTATTAATGACAAGCATTAACCTACAGGTCCAAGAAGTTCAATGAATTCCAAGTAGGAAAAACACAAAGAAATCCATATCGAGACACATCACAGTCAAACTGCTGAAAGAGAAACAAAAACAGAAACGCTTCCGTGAGAGCCAAAGCCGGTGTGGCTCAGTGGATGGAGTATCAGCCTGTGGACCAAAGGGTCCCAGGTGTGATCCCAGTCAAGGGCATATGCCCCAGTTGTGGGCTCGATCCCCAAATGTGGGGTGTGCAGGAGGCAGCTGATCAATGATTCTCTCTCATCAGTGATGTTTCTCTCTCTCTCTCTCCCTCTCCCTTCCTCTCTGAAATCAATTAAAAAATATATTTTGTGCCGAGACCGGTTTGGCTCAGTGGATAGAGCGTCGGCCTGCGGACTGAAAGGTCCCGGGTTCGATTCCGGTCGGGGGCATGTACCTTGCTTGCGGGCACATCTCCAGTGTGGGGCGTGCAGGAGGCGGCTGATGGATGTCTCTCTCTCTCATCGATGTTTCTGACTTTCTATCCCTCTTCCTTCCTCTCTGTGAAAAATCAATAAAATATATTTAAAAAATATATATATATATATGTATTTTATAAAAGTAACTGTTAATATATTATTTTAAAACTATTAGTACTAGCAAACACTGCAACACGAATAGAATGCATTTAAAAATTACATTTTTTTTTGCATTGCCTAGTAACTGGTGGATACCATTTTAAGTCCCTGACAACAGAAACCTGCCCTCTACCCCTCGTTCCGGCAGCCAACACCTTGTTGGGATCGAGCCCTCTCCCCTGGCGAGCAGAGGGAAGGCGAGCAGGGACCTGAGTCGGCCTCCGTGGGATGCGGCCGTGCAGAGCGCGGAGTACGCGCGGAGGCAGAGGACCGGACGGGGAGGGAGGACAGCGGGAGGAGTCCGCGAGGCCTGGCCGCCTGCCCTGCTCACAAAGGGCAGGAGCCGCCGTCTGGAGCACGGACTGTTTGGAAGGATTGAAACCTGACCACTTTTGGTCAAGAAGCCCCTGATGGCCGGAGCCGGTGTGGCCCGGTGGTTAGAGCGTCGGCCTGCGGACTGAGGACTGAGGGGTCTCGGGTTCGATTCCGGTCAAGGGCACGTACATTGGTGGTGGGCAATCCCCAGTGTGGGGCGTGCAGGAGGCGGGTGATAGATGTCTCTCTCTCATCAATGTTTCTGACTTTCTATCCCTCTCCCGTCCTCTCTGTGAAAAATCAGTAAGATATATTTTTTTTTTTAAAAAGAAAGAAAGCCCTGAAGGTCAGTATTCCTTCTCACTGACACCTCTGGGTGGCACTTCTCCCACACGGGAACCTGCATCCTCACGGCGGCATCACTTGGCTCCCGAGTTCCCATGACACCCACGTCGCTGCATATCGTGGCTCGCACTGCTCTCGCGTGACTCAGAGTGGCCGAGGTGGACGGGATGGTTGGAAGATGACCGGGACGGACCGCTGAGCCTCAGCTGACAGGAGAGGCAGAGTCTGGGAGAGACCCATCACGGCTGGCAGGGGCACAGAAGGGACCTCAGACTCTGCTCCGATTCAGAGGCTGAAGACGAGCGTGTGGCCGCAAGCAGCACCGACAGGAAGGACACGTGGGAGCGGACAGGAAAGCAGGCGGCGCTCCGGCCCTCAGGAAGCGACCAGCGCCGACCCACCCCGAGGACAGGGAGGAGGCAGGGGCAGGGGCAGGGGCAGGGGCAGGGCAGCCTGACAAAACCAGGGTGTTTTCTTTCGTGAAGTTCATGTCGGCCAGAGCTCGCTTTCATTCCCTCACACCAAAGCACACCCCGTGTGTATACGATCAGCTCTGTCACAGCAGGCTGCTTTGAATGGCATGACGCACGCACACGATGACTGAACGGAGAGAAGCACCAATGGGATGCACTCACTCACTCGCTGAGAGAGAACATGCTTTTTACAAGCTCACACCGTGCCCTGGCACATGTGGCTCAGGCGCCACCCCTGGGCCTGGCCGGGGTGGACGGGGCACAGGCGGGAGGCAACCAGTCGATGTGAGCCACTCACATCGATGTTTCTCTCTCTCTCCCTCTCCTCTGCCCCCCTCCCCTCCCTTCCACTCTCTCTAAAAATCAATGGGCAAAAAGTTCTCACACAAACACAAAAGGACAGCTACGAAAAGGAAGGGTGATTTGGAAAAGGAAGCAACACATCATTTGGGGCGAAGGCGTGTTTCAACAACATGGACTTTGATCTCGACGGCGCGGTTACTGAGTTCCTTTAAATAGTCGGGGATTTGTGAGCGCGGCTCATGTAACGCAACGCAATGCAACCCGTGTTCCCCCATCCCCACTGGTCCATTTCCCGGGGAACCAGGCCTGCTGGCGGGGGGCCAGCATTCCCAACCTGCGGCAGCGCCTGCCCGCGTTTCTGTTACTAAATTAGGAAGCC
The DNA here is from genome assembly GCA_004026805.1 of Lasiurus borealis. Classification (NCBI taxonomy): domain Eukaryota; kingdom Metazoa; phylum Chordata; class Mammalia; order Chiroptera; family Vespertilionidae; genus Lasiurus; species Lasiurus borealis. The sequence continues at coordinate 46,099 of PVJN01009020.1, forward strand.
GGGGCGGGCACGGCAGGGCCCAGCGAGGGAGGAGGAGGCTTGGCACCAGCGGCCTGCGGGCCGCTCCACGGCAAGCTCAGCTCAGATGCTCGGTGTTTAAGGAGAAGTGGCCCCAGGACCGCGGCCTGAAAAGCAACGCTAATAGATAATTAAATGAAGACAAAGGGAGAATAAAAACATTTCACAGAAGTAGCCTGCTAACTAGCCGTAATCATCTTGTTGAAAGGAAATCAACTACCGCCACTGGAGGCTGTAGTCTCAGTGACAATCCTGAACGGAGGCCAGCTTTCCCCTGGGCAGAAAGGGGCGGTGATCCGCCCCATTTTTACTGAAGTTTACTGACACCCTCAATGCAGAGCACGGTCACCAGCCAACCAGTGGTCCACAGGACCCTGGCTTCGAGCAGGGGCGGGGACTGCCCGGGCCTCGGAGTCACCGGGTCTGGCCCCGGCCAGGCAGGAAGGGCGAGGTAATTAGATATTTTACCAAACGCAGCGGCTGAGTTTTGAGTGGGAAAGTGAGCACGGCCTGAGGATGATGTTACAAATATCCAGACGGCCCTTGGCCCTCCGTTGAGAGAAACGGGGTGGAGCGTTCGAAGACTCCAGTGGAGAAACACAGAAAGGCTCTCAGGAGAACAAAATCACTGTGTTGAAGTTCAAAGTCATTTTTAAGACGATGGCAACATATCTAAGGATAAACGCATTTTCCACTTTCCCAATTTCAGCTGCCCCTAGTTAGCATGTCCAAGAGGTTTCAAAAGACAGTGGTTGTTCATTAACATTCCTGAAGTAAGTGTGAAACATCCCAATCCTTTATCCAAAGCTAAAGAATCTTAAAAGTTGGGAGAATGTTAGGTCTAGCAATAGCTGAATGATCTTCTGCTTATAAACATTTTGTTCAATATTGATACATTTCAAAGTGAGATTTGTTTTGTTTTATGAAAGAATTAAAAAATTAAATGGGTCTCTGCTACAAAAGCTATATTTTTATGTGGGTGAAACGTATTTAATGCCAGGATATGTAAATGACAGAAAATAATTAAATAGCGAAGTCTGAGCGCTGTCACAGGCACTGACTGGTCAAACATGATTTAAAAAAAAAGATGTCCATACTACCTGAGCAATACAGAAATTAATTCTTGTTTAATTAAAACGAGTTAATTAATGAACACCACTAAAAACAGTAAAAGCCAGGAGGGCAGGCCCTTGCAGTACGATCCTCACTGTCCGGTGTCCTGTCACTGGATACACACGTTTACCTGCTCTCTCTCTGTGGGACACGGAAATGCACTCAGGACGTGGATCTGTGTGTCAAACCCAGAGCCTGTGGCTCCTCCTGCTCCACCCCCCCTGCAGGCGCGGCCACCAGTGGGCAGCAGAAGCAGGGGCACCGGGGCGGGACCAGCAGACCCCGCTTCCCTCTCCTCCAGTCTGTCTGTCCTTCCCTGTCCCCGCTCCAGGAGCACAACCCAGAGCGGGTCGTCTGGCCCCTGGTCTGGCCCTTCCCTGTCCCTGTGTTACTGACTCAGAGGCACAATGTTGTGTATGGCAGACACAACAGAGTCAGAGACCACAGCTGAAAGTTCTAAGTTACATACATACATACACACATACATACACACATACATACATACAGAAACAGATCGAGTCTGGCCGGTGGGGCTCAGCCGTTGAGGCCCATTCTATGAACCATACTGGTTAGCATAATGACCCCCACGGATCATGTTGATACAAAGTCTTCCATTCCATTTTTACCCTCTGATTGCTACCATTTTTGCACAAACATGTATGCACACATGGAATGCCCCAAAAGGAAGAAAAATAAGCTTTCTTTAGTGGTAAAAAAAAAAAAAAAAATCAATGAAATTTGATTTTTTTTTCTAAAGAAATTTGGAGAACAAAGTTGAAGGAATTACACAAGTTCACTTCAAAACTTCCTATAAAGCTCCAGTAATCGAGCCAATATGGCACTGCCATACGGACAGACAGAAAGACTAACGGGAACAGAGCATCTGAAATAAACCCATATGTTCATGGTCAGTCCACTGATTGCCAACAAAGAAAAACTGGTCTTTCACCAGACTGTGCTGGAAAAAGTGAATATCCCCTATCTAAAAACACCCAGCCCTTTCTTCACATCCAACAATAACTAACTGGAAAACGCTCTGTGGTCCTAGCTTTGGCGGATAGTTCTTAAATGTTATGTCAATAGCATATAAATTAAAACACACACACACAAAAAAACAGATAAATCGGGCTTCCTCAATTTTTAAAACTTCTGCGCTTCACAGGGCAGATATTTAAGTTTCCCCGGAGCTGTGAGGACTGTGCCTAGGAAATCACTGCCACTCGGTCCCTCAGCCTCCATCTGCTCATCCAAGGCGGCAGCTGCCTCTTAACGGGCTGGGACGGGCCATTCCTTCCGCCGCTGGCAGCCAGCGCCAGGGGTGCTGGTAGCTCCACTGGGCTTGATGGGATGAAGGACCTACGGACAGCCCGGGATACGTGCCTTCTGTTTCTAAAGGGCAGGACGTGACAGCCTATGAGGGCTTCCACGCCGTGTGTGTCACAGAGCGTTACACGCTGTGTGTTTGTCACAGAACGTTCCACGCTGTGTGTGCCACAGAACGTTACACGCTGTGTGTGTGTCACAGAACGTTACACGCTGTGTGTGTGTCACAGAACGTTACACGCTGTGTGTGTGTCACAGAACGTTCCACGCTGTGTGTGCCACAGAAGGTTACACGCTGTGTGTGTGTCACAGAATGTTACACGCCGTGTGTGTCACAGAACGTCAATTTTCTAAAGGGGTAGAAGTAGGAAACCCAGAACCGTGATGTCAACCGTGTGTGGAGCGCGGAGGAGAGCTTGGTAACAGCCCGTATCAAACTAAGTTCGGTTTAATTACTTCTGTTACATCAACCCTTGGCAGATCATAAAGCTTTTCACTCACCAAAACCATCATTAACTCCCAAATTACTTGCAGAATAGTCAGGCTGACTTAAATTAAAACCTTTAACAGATTAAGCCATAGTGTACAGATGAAGTATGCACCAAGCCTGTTCCCATAACATGTAAGAAAATAAATGTTTTACATACGGAGGACACTTTTTAACAAATACTCATTTCAGCACGCACCCTACATCCTGTTCATTTTCCTTCACAATTATATAGTCTGACACGAAACTAGAATTTTCTGATCATGTCATAAAACAGTACCTCTAAAATACTGCAAGTTGATTTAGATCCAAAAATAAAATTAAATCTCTGAATTGTCAGTAATAGGTTGTGCCACCCAGGCCTGTGCCCTGACCGAGAATCGAACCGTGGCCTCCTGGTTCATAGGTCGATGCTCAGCCACGGAGCCACCCTGGCCGGCAGTGCTCTCTCTGTGGCTCCCGCACAGCCCCACGCCGTGGCAGACGGCGGCGAAGGAAGTCAGGCGCCCGCAGAAAGGAGAGACAGCACTGCGTGCGAGGGGGACTTGGAGCTCGCGCCTGAAGATCCGCTGTGCGAGCTGCTTCTAACGCGTTTCCCGGGGAACAGCCAGGCCTCGGTCAGGGTCCGAGTGACGGGAGAGGAGTTCCACGTCTGAAGAATAACTTTCCCCTTTTGGCCTTTTTTAAGCATCATCATGCCCAGCGGTGTGCTCAGTGGCTGAGTGCTGACCCATGAACCAGGTGACGGTTTGCCTGCCAGCCGGGGCGCTGCCCGGGGTGCGGGCTCCTGCCCCAGCGGCCCTGAGCCGCCCCCTCTGCTCCTTTAAGGAACCAAACCAGTGAGGCTCCCTTCAGAGAGCACAGGCTCTGCGGGCAGGCTCTGCTCTCAGGCGTCTGGAGAGCCCGTGCCGAAGGCGCATGCCCTGCACCAGGAGACGCTCTGCTCTAACTGCCAGACGGGGACTCAAGGCCAAGGGAAACCAGCACAGGCAAACCCTGTTCCGCTGACCTTGATCCTCCCCGCCGTTTTCCCACAATGCACCGCCCTAGCCCAAGCTTTCCCAGCGTGTGAGTGTCTGGCTCCAACTGCTCTTCGGGTCCTCCCTTTGCTTACGAAGGCTCCGAGCACGTGTCAAAGCGCCTGCTCACCAGCTGCACCCCCTTCTGCAAAATGCGGGCCAGCGAGGGCGCTCACGAACCCGTGGGAGGCATTCTTAGATCCTAACCTTAAACTCCACAGCCACGAGGCATTCCAGACGTTTCCAGCTTTCCAATCCGCTCTAACATCACAAATGCTGATTACCATCTTCCGTTCAAAGTGAATTCAACCACAACAAATGCGCACAGTGAGACGTGAGGTCTCTCCAGGGGACATCACCCAGAAGAAGTCTACACGGTCTGGCCGGCGTGGCTCAGTGGCTGAGTGTCGCCCCGGGAACCAGGAGGTCACGGTTCGATTCCCAATCAGGGCACAGGCCTGCACTGCAGGCTCGATCCCCAGTGTGGGGCGTGCAGGAGGCAGCCGATCCATGATTCTCTCTCATCACTGACGTTTCTATCTCTCTCCTTCTCCCTTCCTCTCTGACATCGATAAAAATATATTCTTTAAGAAAGGAAGTCTACGTGTACTAGCACGGACTAGGTAGAAGGGAGATCAATCAGTCACATATCTATTGTCATCAAATGGAGACAACATGGCATCCCTCTAAAAACTGTAATTAACATACATTTCCATAATCAAACATTTGCAGGGGTGTACCTGGCCCCCCACCCATTCCAATTGTAACATTAAAATCACCTTATAGAGATGTAAAGTGAATCAAAAACCTAGTCCATTGCTATTCACGATAGCTTAGAAAGGAAAAAAAAGTCTATCTCTGGTCAAAATACATGGCTATTCCCGCAAATAATGTTACTCAAAACGAGCAAAAGCAAACACGGAGCACAGACACAAGCGGAGGAGATGAAACCGGGGATAAAGGCCGCCGACCCATTCAGCACAGGTGCGACGTCAGTAACAAGTCTCTGTCCCCCGCGGTGGGGAGGGGCCGATGCTCGCGGCCGCACGCCCTCCCCCTCCTGAGGGCCTAATGGGAGGAAATGGCCGCCGTCTGCACGAACCGGCTTCCGCACAGGAAAAGAGCACAGACGAGAGAACAATGGCTTCACAGGGAAGTCTGTTCCCAGAGGCGGCTTAAACCCATGCGGTATCTCCCAGGCCCTTTGATTCTACAGTGTCCGCCCGGGAAAATGTAAAGGATCATTTTAAGATTCCTCTTCTCGGTGATCTCCAAAGGGAATCGGATGTCCTGAATATCTGGATACGGGCACCTGACAAAGGCAGAACGGTGGAACGCCACCGAGCCTGATCACCGACAGCAAAACCTAAAGGAAAGACCGTATTCCTGTCTTACTGAAAGTCCTCATACTAACTACGGCTTTGCATGTTCAGAGTAAAATTATATGCAGGAATAGCAATGTATTTTGAATAGGAGCTTTTGAAAAGATCTGATAAGAGGTTAGGAAATTACTTTTTAAACAGACTGACTGCTATACCGGTACCATTTTTGTCAGCAATACTGAATCTCTATGGGAAGACCGGTACATCAAGACTCAAAACTAATCACGTGTCGTGTATTCATCAAGCAATTTCTGTACTTGCAAAACTCTGGAGAAAGTACTTCTTAAGTCCTAAAGAAATACTACGACCGAATGTAGCAGGCAAATTTGTAGGTTGATGACCAATTTTCAGACTGGCCTGCAAAGGATGCTGTAAATACCCAAACAGCCCCTGGCAAAAACAAGGCTCCTCCCCCGCCCCCCCCCTCACCTCCGGCCGGGTCTATAGGCACAACCTATAGAATGTTCAGTAGGCAAAACTGACCATTAGTCCCAGGTCAAACTTAAATTGCGCGGCTACCTTCTGGTCTGCTTTCTTATTAAACCACAGCTCGTGTACACCCGTGACCTCACCGGAGAGTGAGAGACCGCTGTACACGCTGCAAAAATGGTCGCACCGAGAGGATTTCACCCAAGTTCCCGGAGGGGAAGCCCGGAGCTGAACTCCAGAAGTGAAGCGGCTTTTTGTGGAAGCGTTTCACCAGCGCAGTGATCTGAAGACCAGTGCTCAACAGTGGCAAGTGCGGCTCAAAGACAGAAACGCCCCTTCCTATGTTTGCATCTGGGAAAGGACTGTCACATTCCTGCCCCCCCCCCCCACGCACACACACAGTTCTCAGCTTCAGCGTCAAACACATGAACAATCAGATACTTACAAGTCTCCGCCAAGCCCACCGCCTCCACACACAGGGAGACAGGAACGAAACGGACCTGGGAGAGGAAGAGACCTGCGCCCCGACTACGATTACCTGGAGGCAGGAACTGCAGCCGGTTGTTAGCCAATCGCAGGTGCCGCAAGGCCCTCAGGCGGCCGATCTCCGGGCACACGATTTCCAGGGCATTGTCGCTGAGGTCCAGGCACTGGAGCTTTACCAGGGACCCAATGGCTGCACAGAGAAGAGGAGCGGGAAGGCTGAATCCATCGGACGCACGCCTTACGCCAGATCTTTAAGGCAGGCACTCCCCGGCCAAACGTTTTCCCACTGAGCATCACCATCGCACAACGTACTGCTAGCTTTGCTCCCACAATAATACAAACATACAGAAAACTAACCTGGGTGGAGGTGATAAGACAGAGTCTACCTCTACGTAAAATATGACTTAAAAAAAAGCGCATTATCGACATTTTTAAAACCAGGTAAAACATTGCTTGGATAAAAAAATAATTCATCAAACAGTATATAAGGATGGTTTCAATCTAACTGAAATTCTTAGCTGGATTTACTGAATTTAGAACTTGTCCTTTTGTTATTTACCCAACAATATACCTAAAAATAATATCTAAATCTAATCATTATAACCATTTTGTACTCTATTAATGTCATGCAGTGGTAATTCTTAACTGGATTTACTACCTGGGGGAAGAATCTCTGGAACGAATAAGTTAAAGATGCTTTATAATTAAAATTCACTAATACACCAACCACAATAGGTTTAGGGACTCTATCTGTTCTACTGTTACGAAGGGAAGCTTCAACCCTAGTGTCTCCCATCTAAAAGCTGGAAGTGTGCTCACTTACCTTCTGGAACCACAACTATGTTATTTGAATGAAGGTACCTGGGGAAATACAAAAAAACAAAAGCTGTTGTCATTCAGAACTTCTGCTACAGAATGGGTTTGTAAAATGATCACTTAGAAATATACCAGATACAAAGGAAACGAGCTTTCCTTAACACTCCATCCTAAGAATAAATAAAATCTGGAATCATTTATGTACACAAAACAAGGAGTAAACACGAAATAAATGGTCATCACAGATAATTAATAATACTTTGAAATGTTTTATGCTAGGATCGCAAATATTAAAATTATGAATTGATTTAATTGCTATTATAATTTTAAATATGTATTTTTTGTTTTCTTTTTAGGGCTTTATTTGTATTTTTGACATTTTCTGTAAAAAGCAGGGATTTTTATCTTTTTTTTTTTTAATCCTCACCCGAGAATATTTTTCCATTGATTTTTAGAGAGAGTGCAAGAGAGGGAAAGACAGACAGAAATATCAGTGTGAGAGAAACATATGGATTGGTTGATTCCTACACCAGTCCTTGAGCGGAATCAAACCCAGGACCCTTTGGTCAACAAGGCTGACGCTCTATCCATTGAGCCACACCAGCTAGGGCTTTAAGTGCTATTTTAAAATAAAAGATACACAAAAGAAAAGCTAGAGGTATTTTTTTCAACCTCATAAAACCAACTAGTTTCCTCCTTTGTTTTAAACTGTTCAGGTTTTCGGAGATGCAGTTACCATGAAAAGAAGAGACGGCACTCGTTGTGGACAGAAAAATTCGACTTTTCGTTTCTAAAGGACAGATTCACAAAAGAATCAAACCGGGGATGTTTCTAGTCAGCAAGCATGCTTACTGAAAACCAAGAATTCTGGAGAGAGTAAATGCTCATCATTTACAGTCTCTGTATAAATACTCAATTGTCAAGGTGCAGAATTTATTTCACAGCAAAATGAATTTCATAAACAAGGATCAAATTCTTTTCTTACAAAGAAAAAAAGTTCACCAAGACCGACAACTCCAGGCGGAGTGTCTGCAGCGCCCCCTGGTGGCGATCTCATGCAACCAGAAGCAGCCCACTAACAGTAAAACACTGAGGACCAGGGAGGTCAGACAGTAATACCTTTTTCAAAAAATTAAACCTTTATTGTTCAGATTATTACATTTGTTTCTCTTTTCCCCCCTCCACCCAGCTTCCAACCCTTCCTCTATCTTTACCTCCTTCCCATTGACCTCATCCATAGGTGTATGATTTTTGTCCAATCTCTCCCTGTACACCCCTCACCCCTTTCCCCCTGAGAATGATCAGTCCACTCCCTTTCTGTGCTCCTGATTCTATTATATTCACCGGTTTATTCTGTGGATCAAATTTTTAATTCACTTAATTTTTAGATTCACTTGTTGATAGATATGTATTTGTTGTTCATAATTTTTAACCTTTTACCTTTTTCTTCTTCCTCTTCTAAAAGAGTACCTTACAGTACTTTTAAAATAAATTTATATCACTGATTTTGAGACAAGAAAACTAGACTTTTAGAAACTTTATTTTCAGACCTACATTTTATTTGTTGTACCCCACTAACCAATCTTCGTAAAACCTTTAAAAATAGAATTTCAAAATATTCTTCTCCATGTTAAAGTCTACTATCAAGTGTGACACAGACTAAGAAAGATAGAAAATTAATAAATTTAAGAAGATTATTCTATGCTGGATTAAATTAATTTTCAAGTAGATATTAACCTGCTGGGTCTAGTTTTGTGTACATGAAATGACTCCAGATTTTGTTTTTTCTTAAAAGTATATTTGTACTGATTTCAGAGAGGAAGGAGGAGGAAGAGAGAGCTAGAAACATCAATGATGAGAGAGAAACACTGATCAGCTGCCTCCTGCACACCCCCAGCTGGGGATCCAGCCAGAATCATTGATGTTTCTCTCTCTCTCTCTCTCTCCCTCTGAAATCAATAAAAACGTATTTTAAAAAAGCATTAGTTACAGTGGGTCAGCGAGCAGGCTCTGTGCCTGTAAACTTTCTCAGTGGACAGAAGCAGAGGGTAAGAGCACCGGTTAGAACACAGAGGTAAAGTGTCAGAAATAGACGGATCCACACGGGCAGAGCCCCCTGCAGGGAGCTCAGTGCCGGCCCCTGTTCTCGCCGTGACCGCCATTCGGACGGCATGAGTCACTGTAATGACAGGCTCAGCCGCGGCGGTGTTTTCAGTGTGACTAAGTGTCCATCGTGCTGGTAACACAGGCTCCCATTCACCGCTGGCGGGAACGCAAGCCAGCACAGCCGCTGCGGACACTGGTGAGGCCGGGGGTTGATTTTTTTTTTTTTTAATAAAAATTAAGTATAGGCTTTACTTAATAGTAACATGCCAGCGTTACTTTATTTTGTTCTGACCCATGTGTCACGGAACTGGGAGATGCCAACAGTGGGAGAGACTGGTGGGAAGGTATGCGGGGCCCGGCCGGTGTGGCTCAGTGGTTGAGCATCGACCTATGAACCAAGAGGGCACCAGTTCAGTTCTTGGTCGGGGCACATGCCTGGGTTGTGGGCTCCATCCCCGGGGGTGGGGGCGTGCAGGCGGCAGCCACTTGATGATTTTTCTCTCTCATTTCTATCGCTCTATCCATCTCCTTTTCTCTCTCAAAATCAATAAAAACATGTGTATTTAAAAAAAAAATAAAACAAAGCATGGAGGATGCAGGTAAGGAGGCTTTTATCATACATTTTATTTTATTTTTATTGGTTTCAGAGAGGAAGGGAGAGGAACATCAATGATGAGAATCACTGATTGGCTGCCTCCCGCACGCCCCCTACTGGGGATCGAGCCCGCAACCCCAAGCATTCGCCCGTGACCGCAATCGAACCTGGGATCCTTTGTTCCGTAGGCCGACGCTCTGTCCACTGAGCCAAAGCAGCCAGGGCTGACCATACAGTGTAAATCTCCCCTGGTGTTTCACTGTCTCTATCAAGTATCACATGGAGGAGCGGTAACAATAATCGATGCTGCCAACTGCATGGACTATCGAGAGTGATCCCGTGACCAGGATGCTGCACCCGGGAAACTGTACCCTTCGGCATCACCACAGCGTGAAGTGAGATACTGACGACACAAGTGCAAAGGGTTAACACACTTTCAAAGGCTTTGGGGTTTAGCAGGACCACGGACCTACCCTGCTCGTGATACTAAAAAAAAAGTAATACAGGAAAATTATATTTCCTACTATTTCACCTAGCTCAAAATGATTTTCATCCCTGTTTTTAAAAAATTGAATAAACACACTCACAGTTCCACCAGGTTTGGAAGCTTCTGAGCAAGGTTTTCTGGCTGAAAATTAAAAACTCAGCATTAAATTTCAATTTTGGGAAAAAAATATATAAATATCTCTAAACAGCGTAAGCACAAACTATTATCTTTTTGGAGGGCCCTGATCAGGGCGGATGCATGAGTCAATGTATCTCTCTCACATTGATGTTTCTCTCCCTCTCTCTTCCCTGCCCTGTATCCCCCCTTGCACTCTCTCTTAAAAAAAAAAAAAAATCAATGGAAAAAATATTCTGAGGTGAGGATTAGCAACCACTACAACAAAAACAAAAAAATGGCCGAAACCGGTGTGGCTCAGTGGATAGAGCGTCGGCCTGCGGACTGAAAGGTCCCGGGTTCGATTCCGGTCAAGGGCATGTATCTTGGTGGCGGGCACATCCCCAGTAGGGGTCGTGCAGGAGGCAGCTGATCGATGTCTCTCTCTCATCGATGTTTCTAACTCCCTACCCCTCTCCCTTCCTCTCTGTAAAAAATCAATAAATATATTTAAAAACAACACAGAAATGACACTGTCGATGTCATAGTGGGCTCTGATCTACTCAAACACCGAACAGCAGCGTCCCGAGCTGCTCCCATCACCCACCCTTGCCCTTTTCCAATAACCAATGGCACGGCGGGCGGGCGTTTTCCCCGATGACAGCGGAGCACTCGCTGGGAACCCGCTTCTGACCAAACCAAACGCCAAGAGCTGTGACCCTGCCCCTCGTGCTCTGATGCCCATGTCTGCCATGAGGTCCTGAGGACAAGTCTCTTCTCAGGGGCTCCTGCTGGGCCTGGCCCGGTCCCCGAAACGCTTCCATGAGCGCCATCATCTTCCCCGCGAGGAGGAACATACGCTTCCACGTACCAGCACCCAGACCCGGTGCCGGAGCAAAGCCAGAGGACCTGTCCCTCTGAGGAGAGGCGTGTCCGGAGAGCAGGCCATGGGGACTCTAATCTGTTCTGTCGCCCCCAAAGCGACACCCTATGGGGCCCACTTCCCGGACCGGCGGCCTCTTTCCCTCCACACGCCCCCTGGCTCCGGCACATCCATGCTGGTCTCTCCGCGACAGGCCAGCGGCGGGGTGCTGTTTTATTCCGTTTGGAGGTCACCAGCTACACACACAGCTGGGCACTGAATAACGGTCCCGCTGCCAGCCGTGCATCGCCGTGTCTTCATGAACAAGCCAGCACGCTGGGTTTTACCTCTAAATGGGCACAGTGACCTCGGACACTGCACCTTACGAGAACACTGGGGTTGGGGAGAAATGCAAACACACACCTCCACTGAGTGGGCTCTGCCCAAAGGCGGGGCGTGAGCGGCTGCTGCTGACACTGACACCTGCTGGTCCTGCAGGACCGCGCTCTGCCGTCTCCTGCCCGGGTAGTGACTCAGCGGAGGGAGGGGAGAGCCATCCACTTTAATGCTCACCTTTCCAGAGGGTTCACGTCAATCAGAGGCCTGGAAACTATAAACTGACAACTACAAACGCCAAAAGGTGGTGGGTGGGTTGGATTCCCAATCAGGGCGCATGCAGGAGGCAACAGAGACATGTTTCTCTCTCCTCTCTTCTCTCTCCTCCCTCCCTCCCTCTCTCTCTCTCTCTCTCTTCCTTCCTCTCCCTGAAAATCAATTTAAAAACTGTAGTTATGCTTTGTGTTACGAAACTCAGATGCTGGATTATGGATGCCACACAAACTAGTTTATATTGATCCATAGGGTTTATACTAAAAAAAAAATCTATTTTAAAAATCTAACCATGCACTCAAAATAAGATACTTAGCAATATGCCAACCACTATAAGTGAAACATATTGATTTACTTCTAGAAACAGCAAACACAAGCACATTTTATAATGCTTTCTGCTCCTTGTAGGTATTTTACATAGATCAAGAAAACTTCTACAGGAAAACAGTCCATATATATTTGAAGCCAATAAGATATACGTTCAGACATTTAGCAAAGTCCAACACAGAGAAGGAAATGAAAAATGGATCAATTCACACACACACAAAAAGACATCCTAAATGATCTAAAATGAGTAAGAACTTGAATTCATATAAAGCAAATCCGTTTAAAACGCAGACCAAATTTCTTAGCAGTGAGAATGAAAAATCTTACTTGAACATTCTCTTAAAAATAATTAGTTTTCTAAAATCTTATGTGTCATAAGACATAGGTTATAATAACTGTGTGCTTATTCCTAGAACACAAAGAGAGTGAATCAGGTGTTGTTTTGACATGGGATGAGAGCCCGGTTCAGAAGCATTTGACTTTCAGGGCAATCCCAAAAAAGGCCTTTTGTTTTTCAAAACACTCCAAGGGCTGCATCACTCTTGTTGGCCTTTCTCTTTCCTTTTTTTTTAATGTATATTTTTACTGATTTGAGAGGGAGGGAGGGAGAGGGAGAGAGAAATAGACACATCCATGATGAGAGAGAATCATGGATCGACTGCCTCCTGCACGCCCCACACTGGGGATCGAGCCCGTAATCCGGGCCTGGGTCCTGATGGGGAATCAAACCGTGACCTCCCGGTTCCTAGATGGAGGCTCAACCACTGAGCCACACCAGCTGGACTCTACTTTCCTTTCCACTTGGTCTGTTCGGTATTGTAACACCCAAAAGTCACCGGGGAAGCTTCAGGCCCAGGCCGCGGCACAGGGCTACGTGAGGAGGGGTGCTGAGGGGGGGCAGTGTGGGAAGAGGCGCGCTGGTGAGTCTTTTGCTGTCCTCCCCAGCGCCTCCTGTCCCCACGGGACTGCAGGGTCTGGAATAACACGTTCTCCGCTCCCGAGGACCCTCTGCAGGCGGATGTGTACCCCCTGTTTACCCGGGAAGAGAGGACCCTCTACAGGTGGATGTGTACCCCGTTTACCCGGGAAGAGAAGACCCTCTGCAGGCGGGTGTGTACCCCGTTTACCTGGGAAGAGGGGACCCTCTGCAGGTGGGTGTGTACCCCGTTTACCCGGGAAGAGAGGACCCTCTGCAGGCGGATGTGTACCCCCTGTTTACCTGGTAAGAGAGGACCCTCTGCAGGCGGATGTGTACCCCTGTTTACCCGGGAAGAGAGCACCCTCTGCAGGTGGGTGTGTACCCCGTTTACCCGGGAAGAGAGGACACCGTGTGCATCTGCCTGTCTTAGGATACGGAAGTGTACATGGTTTTCTTTTTGTTTTTTGGGGGGAATGCACCGAGCCTAGCGTACCAGGGTGGTGAGCGAGTTCCGCTTCAGATAGAGCCGCTCCAGGAACGGCAGGCCCTCCCCGCGCAGCAGCTCCCCCGGGACGCGGCCCAGGTTCCGGTAGTTCAGGAACAGGTGCTTGTGCCTCTCCAGCCTCGCCACGGAGATGGCCTGGCTCAGCTCGGACGCCATGGCTCAGCGGTCCCATCGGGCGCGCGGCGGCGCTACATCCTGTCACAACCGGTCCATCTCTGCGGGGGAAACGTAGAGTGAGTGACGGTGACACTGCCTGCCACCCGCCCGCCCGCCGCGGCGGATACCATGGAGAGAGTCACACATACATCGAACCCCCCTATTTTCTTCTGGAACAACCCAGTTTGTCATGCGTATTTAGAAGGAAATGAAATCAATAAAGGTTTAATAAAAATACGTTCCCCGTTTAGGAAGCATCTATGACTCAGGAGACAGCGTCCTAATTGAGAAAAGAAAAAGGAAAAACAGTCTTGAAATTGAGATCGAAATCCCTAAGACAAAAGAGATGGGTTTCACATTGGGTAACCAAAGACACAAATTAAAAACCAAATACAGTGCCCTAACCGGTGTGGCTCAGTGGATAGAGCGTCGGCCTGTGGATTGAAGGTTCCAGGTTCGATTCCGATCAAGGGCATATACCTTGGTGGTGGGCACATCCCGAGTAGGTGGCGTGCAGGAGGCGGCTGATCGATGTTTCTCTCATTGACGTTTCTAACTCTCCCTCTCCCTTCTTCTCTGTAAAAAATCAATAAAATATATTTTTAACAAATCAAATATGGCAAATCCTCGTGTTGTGTACCCAGCTTAAGGTATTTCAAGAATATTTAAATTTGTATATAAAATATAGCGACATCAGCTCAGCTGTCGAGGCTCAGTGGTTGAGCTTTGACCTAGGAACCCGGAGGTCATGGTTCGATTCCCGGTCAGGGCACATGCCTGGGGTTGCGGGCTCGATCCCCAGTGTGGGGCGTGCAGGAGGCAGCCTATTAATGATTCTCTCTCATCCTGGATGTTTCTCTCTCTCTTCTTCTCCCTTCCTTTCTGACATCAATAAAATATATATATAAAAATAGCCCTAACCGGTTTGGCTCAGTGGAGAGAGCATCAGCCTTCAGACTGAAGGGGTCTCAGGTTCAATTCCGGTCAAGGGCATGCACCTTGGTGGCAGGCACATCCCCAGTGGGGGGGGCGTGCAGGAGGCGGCGGATGGATGTCTCTCTCATCAATGTTTCTAACTCTCTATCCCTCTCCCTTCCTCTCGGTAAAAAAAATCAATAAAGTATAAGTATATATGTATACACACACACACATATATAAATGTAAACTTAAATTGAAATTTAAAAAATAATGCAAATAGTTTCCCAATGGCGCATTCATCAGCCACAGACCTCCTTGACCTGGGTATTTTTCTTACACAAATTCCCTTCACTGCCTCTTACCTACAGCTAAAAGTAAACGGCAAATGCTCGTGTTGTGTATCCAGCTTAAGGTATTTCAAGAATATTTAAATATGTATATAAAATATAGCTACATCAGCTCACCTGTTGAGGCTCAGTTATCACCAATAACGATTTAAAAAAAAAAAGGAGAGATACTGGTAGAACAGATAAAAAGAAAATAACCAGGAAGTGACAGCCCCAGCATTCACCTCATACATTCACCGCACGAGTTTTCCTGACCGATAAAAGTAAACGACAAGGGACACAGGTAATGCTTTCCACAATAAAGATTTTTTTAAAAAGAGAGAGAGCAAATAAAAAGAGAAAAGCCCCGGTATTCACTGCATGCCCACCACCGCACCAAGCCCCACCCGACGTCAGCGTGTTTTTGTTTGTTTCTTAAAAGAAACAAAACCTTCCATCTTCCCGAGAACATTTCCTTACCCCTGGGAGGCAGGGAGGGGTGCCTTCCAGGTGGAAGGGACTTCCCAACCTTTCTAAGGCCGCTTCCCCTTTAATATACAGCTCCTCATGTGCTGGTGACCCCCAACCATAAAATGATTTTTAAAAAAATATATATTTTGCTGATTTTTTTTACAGAGAGGAAGGGAGAGAGTTAGAAACATCGATGCGAGAGAGACATCGATCAGCTTGCCTCCTGCACACGCCCCCTCTACTGGGGATGTGCCTGCAGCAACCAAGGTCCATGCCCTTGACCGGGAATCGAACCCGGGACCCCTCATTCCGCAGGCTGACGACGCTCTATCCACTGAACCACACCGGTTTCGGCCTTACAGTTATTTCCGTGGCCACTTCCTCGCTGTCATGTTGCTGCTGTTAATGAATATCGTCATGTCCATCTCTGTGTTTTGCTGATGGTCTTTGGGGGGGGGGGATCCCTGCTAGTGGTTCTCAACCTTTGGGGTCGCGACCCCCACAGGTTGAGAACCGCTGCTGCAGAGCCTGAGACCGTCGGGGAAAAACACAAAATATTGACGTTACGATTCATTAACAGCAGCAACGTGACAGTTACAAAGTAGCCACAAAAGGAACTGTGTGGCTCGGGGGGGTCGCCACCACCACCCCATGAGGAGCTGTCTTAAAGGGGAAGCGGCCTTAGGAAGGGTGAGAACCGCTGGGTTCAGACGGACTTCCGTTACTTCCGGCAGAAACGCCACTCGGCCCGTGAGCGCGTTAGGAAACGGGGCAGACAAGGCAGGTGTCAAAGGTCATCTCCTCCGAGGCCCCGACCGGGCGCTTCGCAGACCCAGGACCCGGGAGGCCCCGGGAGGCCCCGGCCGGGCCCGCTCGCCCCCCGCGGCCCACCCGCCGCGGCCCGGACGCTGTCGCCGGGCCCAGGCTGCGAGGCGGAAGCCGGTACAGCAGGCCTCGCCCACTCCGGCCGCCCCCGCCACGGAGCCTCGGAGGCGCCACACTCACCTGGGCGCCCGCGGAGGTAGCGCTGCCGAGCGCGCAGGCGGGGCTGGGACGGCAACCGTGAGGCGCCGGGCGGGAAGGGGCGGGGCGCCGCGAAGGGGGCGGGGCG
>PVJN01009021.1:0-62580 GCA_004026805.1 Lasiurus borealis
ATGCTCTACCTCTTTAATAATAAAAGACATAAATCAAAACAAAAAATGGTACTTGGTGTCTATTATATTGTAAATGATTGCAAATAAATAACAATAAGAATAATGTTAGAAACTACCCTATGCCAGGCCCTGTTTGGAGCAAAACTCATTTAATCCTCACAAAACCTTATGAAGAAGATTGCTAGAATCACTTCATTTTATAGTTGAGGAAACTGAAGAAAAGAGATGTGAGGTATCTTAATCAAAGGTCATGCTGCAAAAAAGTGACCAAGCCAAGATTTAACACTTGATCTTAGCCAAAAGGCGGAGAAGCGATCCAAGCCAAGATTTAATATCAAGCACTTGCAAGGAAGTGTGGAAATGGGACACTCGTGCTCTGCTAATGTTAAGCAAATTGTACAGTCAGCACTGGCTGGTTTGCTTTAGTGTTTAGAACAGCAGCCCACACACTAAAGGGTCACAGGTTCAATTCTTGTCAAGGCCATCTACCTCAGTTACAGGCTCATTCCCCAGCCCTGGTTGGGGCACGTGGGGGAGGCAACTATTCAATGTGTCTCACATCAATGTTCTCTCTTGTCCCCTCTCTTCCTCTCTCTGTCTCTCTCTCTCTCAATATCAATGGAAAAAATATCCTTGGGTGAGGATTAACAAAAAAAAAATAAAATAAAATTGGCACAGCCATTGTAGAATGCAGCCTAAAAACCCTTAGTGGATTTAGGCATGCTTCTATTACCAAGCAGTCCCACACCTTACTGGACAGAAACCTTCACCCAGGTCACTGAGATCCTGACAGTTAGTCATTACAGGTCTTTTTGGTGGTATTCACAGCTGGGGAAATGGATAAATAAAAATGTACTTTTTAACATATACACATGACAGAATGTTACATATTGGTCAGAAATAATGAACAGGACAGATTTCAAAGTACATTTTAAACAAAGAAAATTAAGATTTACAGCATAGAACTATTTCTGTGATTTTTTTAGTATGTATATGCAACAATTTTTGAATTCCTTGACTATTTTCTTCCTGTAAATGAAATTGGGTCATAATGCTGGCAAAATTATGACCTCCAAAAAGATTTTGCCCCCTATTACCTAGAACTGTGAATATGTTAACTTGTTTAGCAAAAGAGACTTTACAGATGCCATTAAAATTACTTGCCATTTCCTCTTAAAATAGGGATATTATCCTGAGTGTCAGGATGAATCAAAGACCCCTTAAAAGCAGAGAGGAAAGCAGAAGAGAAAGTTAGAGAGATTCTAATAGGAGAAATTCTGAGCGCAGAAAGGATTCAAGACTCTATGGTTAACTTTGAAGTGCAAAAGACTACAGGCCAAGGAATGTGGGTGGCTTCTAGATGATGCAAAGAATTACTCCCACCAGCAGCCTCCAAGGAACTCTGCAACCAACCACCTGAATAAGCTAAGAGTGATTCTAGCAATTGTCCCTCAAATAAGGACAATCCTGTGAGATCCTTAAGTAAAGAACCCAGCCAAGTCTGCTGGACTCCCAGCCTACAGAAATGGTAAGAAATTTATGTTGTCTAAAGCTTCCATGCTTGTGGCAATTGGTTAAGGTAGTGGTAGGAAACCAATAAAGCCACCAAGAATATATATGATACAGTTGGTGTCTATTGAGGGAAGACTAGACACATAAAGAGAGGATACAGAGCAGCAAAATAAAATAAAATAAAAATAAAATAAAATGACAGAGGCTGATATTAATATTTTGTCATGAATTGAGGTCATTGCTGAACTCAGTTTTGTGAGACTGAGGTTAAAAAAAAGTATGCAGGGGAAAAAAAACTTGGTAATTATTTGTCCAGGAAATTTTGAGAGCACTCTCTGATGCTCATCAAGGTACACTTCTACATGAAGAAGAATGTTATACTTACTTCTGGACAGCCTGCTCCCTCAGCCTATAGGATCTGGAGGATTTTCTTCTGCTAGAAGTCATCTTTCTCAACCATCTTCAACAGGCTCAACAGGCTGACCTGAGGTCTCTGGCCCATTGGAAGCATCCCTCCCTGACCTGTTTGCCTTCTCTTCTTTCCAAGTTTTCTTCTGGTTCCTCCTCCCTGCACTGTAATATTTCACATCAGCCTGGCCTATTAATTCTATGACAGATTCCATTTCTCTTTCTAACATTACTCCCAACCACACATGATTTCAGAAACCCCCTTCTTGGCCTTCCAAACAGGCACCATTATCTGTGCTCACAAATAAAGGTGGATAATTAGAGTGGGATTGGAGTAATTTAGAGTCTAGGCCTTTACATGCTATGGCTTATGAAATTTAATCCATAGAAGCTTCTGGCCAGATAACAATTATTGTCCACTGTGAGAGAAGGGTCTGATATTTTTACTGAGCCATGGCTTTGCACATGACACACACACACACACACACACACACACACACACAGTCAACCTGGCTGTCCAAGGGCCCAAGGGCAGTGAAAATCTATCTGGGGTTTCTAGAATCCCCAGTGGAAGTCTCTGCTTCTGTCACTCATGAGGTAACTTTCCTTTGTCAAATCCAGGAAAATCCTATAAGCTCTGAACTCTCAGTTGATTTGTGCCTGGATCCCAGATGGAGAAAGCAACCCAGAGCACCCGTTGGATCACATTTGTGACAGTAATTATCTGGGAATCCAACACCAGGTCATTACCAGTGAATGAATTATTACTAGAAACAGTTAGTGTCCAATAATGAAGTTAATGGGAGGTAATATGACACTCATTAGACTGACACGGCTCTTTTCATTGTTGGAGAAAGAGAAACAGCCATCAAAGGCTGCTAATAGGCAGGTGAGAATAATCTACATTAGGCAGTGTTTGCAACACATCACCTGGATGCTGTCCTTGTAGTCTCGGGAATAGATCAAGCTGTGATCAGAGGGTTCCTGTTTCCTGTTGGAAGTCAGCACTGCCTGGTCAGAAGGGAGCTCCTGAGGCTTCAGAGATGCTGACAGCCTTGTGGTTCTCTGACCACAGGATGACCTTTCCACACACTGCCCACGTATTTTCTTTCATCTATAAAATTCCTATACTTCCTTCCATCCTCCGCTCAAATATGACTTCTAGAAACCCTCCAGGGGGATTTAGCCTCCCCCATCTAAGATGTCCCACAGTGCCTTGTTCAAATGTCTATTGTTACTTCCCAAAGCTGCCTTCTGGTATGTTGACATGTGAGGTTCCTGCTTCACTGAGAATGCTTCCCGGGAGGCAGGAGCTGTGTGCTCCTCATCCCTGTCTCATC
Source organism: Lasiurus borealis (assembly GCA_004026805.1). Lineage (NCBI taxonomy): Eukaryota > Metazoa > Chordata > Mammalia > Chiroptera > Vespertilionidae > Lasiurus > Lasiurus borealis. Next base: position 3,261 of record PVJN01009021.1, read on the forward strand.
AGCATCTGGTAAAGAACCTCCAGATTCCCTACAAACATCTGATGAAAAAAGAAAGGGAGGAAGATTGAAACATGGAAGGAAAGGAAGAAAAATGGTAGGAAGGAGGAAAAGGAGGGAGGAAAGAAGGGAGGGAGGGAGGGAAGGAAGACATAAGAAGCAAGAGAGAAAAGAACTAAATTTTAATCCAGATTCTGCAAAGTGTGGGATGAACTACAATCATTTAACCCACCCAGTCCTACATTTCCTCACATTCCAAATGAGGCAGTCATCCTACTGCTTCTGACTTCATGGGCTGGGGGTAGCTAAAGGAAACAACGTCATTACAGGATAGAACTTTGGGTTAAGGTGAAAGAATCTATAAATACAAAGAATCTGTGTTGTGCTATACAAAAAAAACACATTTTTTTGACACTGTATGGAAACATCCACCCCTGCATGTATCTGTGTATAGGCATTGGTGGGGCCAAGAACAAACAAGCCAGCTTGACTCAACAGAAAGAGCCAGAGCGGTGTGAGTAGCCTCTGATACTCCTGCACCTGGACGATTTTCTTTCCCTTTAGTTTCATTCACTGCAGTTGGTACAAAGTGAAAATCTTTAAGGAAAAAACTCTAGGTACCGCCAAAATCTTTCAACAAGAGACAGAAGAAGAGGGGGAAAGTGAAGGGTGATAAGTTTTCCCCATTACTGGAGCAGGTCTATTGTGGTTTGGATCTGGCAGCTGTTCCTGCAACAGCACAAAATAAGGCCTCGTTTTCCAGATGACCGGCTGTGCCCTAGGAACTAAATAGAGTTTCCCTGGAAGGATCCCGAAGGATGGAGGCTCCAAAGACATTGAAGAGGCCCAAATAGGCTGGGGAGCCAGAGAATGGGGACTTCCTGCCCTTTTAACCCCCACCCCCTCTCTCTACAACAGAAACTTTCTGACTGCCAGACCAGGGAGGGGATGAAAAGAGACACACCCCAAACTCTTCAGAGCTGAGAGCACACCAAGGAATTTAGAAAGTAGAGACTAATGAGGGACTAAAGTCTTCTTGAACGTCAGTTGGGTTTATGTATTAACCAGGATTCTCCAGAGAAATGGGGGCAGGAGGGAAATTCATTACAAGGACTGGATCACACAGCACAGTTTTGAAGGCTGAGAAGACCTGGTATCTGCAGTTGGGGTGCTGGAAACCTAGGAAAGCCAATTGTGTAACTCCGGTCTGAGTCTGAAGGCCTGAGAACCAGGAGAGCTGATGGCCTAAGTTCCAGCCCAAAAGCCAGCTGGCTCAGGACCCAAGAAAAGCCAATGTTCCCGTCCAAGTCTCAAGGCCAAAAAAACCAACGTCCCAGCTCAAATAGACAGGGCAAGTTTCCTCTTACTCAGCCCTTCTGCTCTATTTTGGTTTTCAAACTGCTACGAGGAAGCCCATGTGAGAGAGGACAATCTGCTTTACTCAGTTTACAATTTAAATGTTAACCTGATACAGAAACACCCTCCTACATATGCCCAGATGATGTTTGGACAAATGTCTAGGCTGCTCATGGCCCACTCACATGAATGCATAAAATTAACCATCAGAGCTTAGAGTCCTCTTTTTCCAGCCCCTACTGTGACAGCACCAATCACCCTCAGTGGACATCTCAGGACCTCGAGGCATGGGGATCTCCAACTCTAGAACACACAGCATCTCCTCTAGACCATCACTCAGGGTACAACTCTACTGCTTGCTCTGATTATAGCAAGATGCTGGTTCTCAGGCCTTCAGGCTTAGACTAAATCTACACCACTGGCTTTCCTGAACCTCCAGCTGGCAAACACCAGGTAGTGGGACTTCTCTATTACTGGGTGATCCTATCCCTCATAATACACCTCTTTCATCTATCTATTATCTATCTCCTATTGGTTATGCTTTTCTGGAGAATTGACAAATACATGATACCATAGGATCTCATCCTAGCTGGTAGCTTCAGTATTAAATATTGAATGTGCCCTCAGCCAGATTTAGTTCTTCAACTGGGTTGTATGAACTAGGCCACAACCCTAAAAATTCTGTATTCCTCTCTGCCTGATTAGATTATTTATCTTGGAAGGGAAGTATGTAAATACTCATAGGACCTTTATCCAACCCCTGAACCCCTACTTCTGCCATATAGGCCAGGTAAGACCAGGGGTGTGAGCAGGAAGTAGGAACTGATTCCTCTGACCCTGACACAATGCCTCTTAAACAAAGAAAACACTCTATTTCTCACTCCAGACAGGTGGCTCTTGAATGAAATCACTATAGCTTCCCCAATGCTGGTTAGTCAAGGCCAGAGAGAGCCCTGCAGCCTCAGCTTTCACAGGATTCAGCAATTCTACAAAGTCATTTCATGGCCTTGCTACAACCTTGGCCATAGACACCCCTTATGCACTTGGGTGATTAGGTGACAGTGTTAACTTCTGAGAGGCTAGGATCTGGGGCATATGAGCTATTGAAATGAGAGTGCATAGTCTCTGAATAGTGCTAATGGCCCTGAGGAGTATAGTATCTTGTGAAGATGTCATCTATGCAAAATTACAAAAGATAACTTTGAGAAGCTGCCATTTATGCCAAACCATTTACCAACATGACTTTATTAGCAGCCACAGACTTGACTCTGGGCAGCAGCTTCCTTGTCTAGGGTGACTGTGTTCCTGTGACCCAGCTCTGACTGTGCTGCCTGCTTGGGCCGTTGAGTAGGGAATTGGAATTGGCCTGAGACAACTCATTTGTAATGACTAGAGCATTAATTATAAGTAATTTGGAAAATGTCTCGGCGACTATGCATGCATTGAGTGGAACCAATCAAACTGGAGAAGCCAGACACTGAGGAGGCCAGGCAGCTGCTTTGTAGAGGGTTCAGGTGAGGAGTGAGCTGCGGGCGGTGTACCAGGTGCCCGCAGCCCTGCATTAGCGAAAAGAGGCTGCTGTAAGCTGAGCAGTGAAGCAGAAAAGAATGACGCAGAGAACAGAGTCTGAGAGTAGAAGAAAGCCCCCCATTATTTTGATAAAATTAAACACTTACAAAAGCACTAAGGAGATGACTAGCTATTATCTGACATTAATATACATAAGCTGGTAATGGAAAGGAGTTCGTGATCTCTTAACTAAATCGGTATATACTTAAGCAAGACACATAAGATAAAGGCAAGGCAATGATCAAATGAGGTCAAATGCAGATACATCAAATCTAACACTTGATGGAATTTTTCAACCTAGCTTGTGATTCACAAGGCTCTCTAGGGAGACAAGCAGGTATTTCACAGGTAAGCTCTTCCGCCTTCCTAAGCAAACTCAGTTACTAAATTCATTCCTGACATCTCCTAATCTCCAAATTTCTAGGAAATTGTATTGCCACTAAATGCCCATTTCCTTTCCAAATATATGGCATATATTTGGTATAAATAAATTTGCATTCTTTTGACATATTTTAGTCTCAAACCCATTTTTTTGCCAATAGTTCAGAGGTCTTTGGTTCTCTTTCCTAATTGTTTTCTAGAATTTGTTTCTCACAATTATTTTCTTAAGAAGCCCTGTTAATAAATATGTTAGGCTTTGTAGATGATATGGTTTCTGTCACAGCCACTCAACTGTCTTTGTAGCCCAAAAGCAGCCATGGACAATAGAGTGACACAAAAAGCATGGCTATGTTCCAATGAACCCTACCTCCCAAACCCAGTGGTACAAACACGGCGGCCACAGCCTGCCAACCACTGGCCTACAGGAACCAACCAAGGGGGAAAGTACTGCTGCCCTAACCGGTTTGGCTCAGTGGATAGAGCGTCGGCCTCCGGACTCAAGGATCACAGGTTTGATTCCGGTCAAGGGCATGTACCTTGGTTGTGGGCACATCCCCATTAGGGGGTGTGCAGGTGGCAGCTGATTTATGTTTCTCTCTCCTTGATGTTTCTAATTATTCCTCTCCCTTCCTCTCTGTAAAAAGTCAATTACATATATATTTTATTTATTTATTTATTTATTTATTTTTTAAGAGAGAGGAAAGGTGCTCCTGACAGTGAAACCTGTCCAGCCTCCATGGACTTTCATAGGGAAAGGGCAGCTCCCCTGCCATCAGGACCATTGGAGCAGAGGGAGACAGGCCGAGCCAGCCTACACGCGAGTGACAATGCTGGCTCACAGCAGTTCTGACAAAACAGAAGTCCCATCACATCACTCTTCTGCTCAGAATCCTCAATAGCTCCCCAGCTCACTTAAGAGTAAAAGATAAGCACCCCATCTCCTGCTCACCCCCATGCCTCTCTGGTGTCATCTCTTTCCCTTCCCCCTCAGGAAGACTTCCCTTTGGGATCTTTGCACTTAGAATCCTGGAATGTTTCTTGTCCAAAAATCTACAGAGCTCACCCTCTTACTTCCTTCAGGCCTTGACTCAAAGCCATCTTCTCAGTAAGGCCTTCCCTGTTCATCTTACCTGGCATTTCACTTAGCTCTGCATAGTCCCTTCTCTGCTGCATTTTTCCCTTGGCCACAGACAACCCTTATGCATTTGGATGATTGGGTGACAATGTTAACTTTTGAGAGGCCCACGACTTAGCATAAGGTATATATTCCCTTACTTACTAGTGGCACTTATTTCTGCGTTCCTCCACTCTGCTTAAATGTGGCTTCTGCAGAGCGAGTTGCTTTGTTGAGTGCAGTATCACCATTTACCTAGAGCAGCGTTTGGGACATAATCAATAAATATTTGTTAAATGAATGCATCCTGGCCCATCATCCTAAGAGAATCCGCATTCAATTGAGGTATTTTCAATTAAAAGAGGCTTCTCTTTTGTCTGAGCGCACATTCCCTTGCTCTCCACGCTAGGCATCTGCCTGCCTGGGAAAGATTAGAAATTGTTACGGAATGAATGTATAGAAAAAAGCCGGAGGTGGTTTTCACTTTGGAAAGTTGAAAAATCTAGATTGCTGAAGCTGCGCCATAGCTGGCAAGTCAGGCTATTGTCTTGAGAAAGGATTACCCAAATATCTTTATCTCCCTTCGTGCATCAACACCTGGGTTCAATCAACACCTGTATTCAATTATGGCTGTTTTTCTGTGGTGTGAAGGCCTGTTTTGTGAGGAAGGGGCTATAGCAGAGTGAGGAAGAAGAAAAGCACACCCCTTGCTGGATCCTGGGTTTGATGAGAAGTAAGGAGATAAGGCAGAGAGAACTCCTTGGTTACCCCATGTCCCCTCTGTGGGCTTGGGTGAGGAGAAGGAGGGGACAAATTATATAAATTGACAGAAGCACTAATAGGAGGAACCATTTATGGTATTCCTTTTTGGCACTCTGAGAAGACTCTTGCTAATAGGCAGGCTCCCACCAACCCAGGCCTTAGTCTGAGATCATCCTGGAGTGTCGTCAAGCAGAGGACAGCCCCGAGTTCAGGTGGACTGACCCACCAAGAGGTCCTGGGAAATATGGCTACTGAGGTGAGAGTTACCGAGTCCCCTATGGCAATACTCCACAGTGGGGCCTTGGAGTAAACTTTCTGGCCAGCAGAGTGGCTAGAGACATGAGATTCAATAAGAAAATACTAGTGGGAGCCAAGGTGAGGCCAAGTCAACAGGGAGCTTGTTGGCTGAGAAAGGACACAGGATGCTGATTTGACGTTAGAAGCTGAGGAGACATTATCTCAGTGACTAGGCAGGCAATGAAGCTGGCAGCTACCACCAGCAGGAGGCTGGGAGGCAATTCCTCACTGTAGCAGACCCTGGCTTGATCCCACCTATCGTGTTCCCTCTTCTGGAGCTCATAGGAAAAGTACATTTACTAACCTGCTTTGCAGGTAGACGAGACCTTGTGACCAGGTTCTGATAAATGGAAAGGAAGCAGTATTAATGTCCGCTATGCACAATTTCTTTATGTATCTTCATTCCCAGAAAAGCACAAAGGTCATGTGTTGGGGGGAGAGAGAGAGAGAGAGAGAAAGAGAGAGAGAGAGAGAGCGCGCGCTATTTGGAGAAAAATTGCCTTTCCCACATTAAATTGTAACATGAAAGGTAAATAAATCAAGTTTGTATTAAGCCACTAATATTTTTTTTTGGGGGGTGGGTGTTTGTTGTAGAAGCTAGCATTATTGTCCTAATACATCTGTGCAACACCAAGCCATACATTCTTCCTCCATAGGCCCAAATAGCAAAGTGAGGTACTATGAAATAACAGATTTTGCTTTTTCCTAAAGAGAAATTAAATATTACCTAAAAGCATTATTTAACTTTTTAACTTTTGAAATTAGACTAAAGTTACATCAGAGAAATACTTAAATTTACTTTTCCATTAAATAGAAGTTTAGGAGAAATACCACATTAATTACAGACAAAAGTAAAATATCATATTTTATTCTCTGGCACATCTGTGTTAAGTTGTAAGTAAAATTTGTGATCTCATTACACACAATTTGGAAGGAAGGTTTGAGCAGTAATTCTAAGATTCTAATTCTAGCTACTCCGCTCTAATAAGTGGAGGAAAGTACAGAAAGGAAATATGCTAGGGGCTATGCACAAGGCTTTCAAATCACTCCCAATGTGATTTGACTTTTGCTCAGCCTCATATAAATTGATGACCTTGAGAAGGTCAATTAATGAATTTGAGCCTCATTTCCTCACCTGAAATGGGGAGGATACTACCTCTTTGCAAGAATTGGGACTTATATATCAGTCACTTAGCCCAGTGCCTGACATATAGCACTTGCATAATGATTTGCAGATTTAAAAAAAATAATAGACATCAACAAAAAGAAAAGATAAAACTATGGAGTTGAAAACAAACTTTCAAACTCTAGGAGCTGTATCTTGAAGAAACATAATATTTTTCAACACTTAAGAAATTATTCCTCCTCTCTAGTTTATCTGATTCCCTCTCTATGTGTGTCTCTCTCTTTCTCTCTGTCTCTCTCATACAGACACACTCCCTATATAGCAATTTTATTTGTGTTGAAATATGCAATTAAAATCTTCTGCAAAATAATGAAGTCCTAAGTTTGGAACTTCACAAAGCTGAAATTCGAGATGACAGACATGCTTCCTTCCAAATAACCATTTGGGACAAGTAGGAACTCTCTGCTTGGACTCCATACCTAATAAAACATCTTTAAGAAAGCCACACAACAGGTCGATGTTTTCCTAAGTGGAACGTGACCCCACTTTACCCCTAAAAGGACTGATATCACTAGAGATGTATAAGCAGAGGATGGATGACCACCCATGTAGGATGTTGAGAGAGGGAAACTATACATTTTTCTGAGTGCCTTTGATCTGCCCAGCTGTGAGAAATAACCTCTTGCTTCCTGCAGACCCAACAGCAGCAGTTTCTGAAACAGAGAGCCCACCCTGGAATTCCACAGGAGCCGCTCCCCAAATAAATGTGTCAGCTGTGTCTAGAGTAGACTTTGCTGCCGGGGAGCCCCTGGGTACCACGCTGCAGTCTTCTATGAATTTAATTATGTCTTTAAATAACCTTTTATTTGATTAATCCCAATAGCATATGTATATACACATTTGTCCATATATGTAGGTGTATATACATATACGTATGAAGACATATATTCACACATATTTGAAAATAAGTTGTACAAATAAGATATTTTACTCCTTCCATAAACAGTTTCGTATACCACATCTAGATTAATCATTAACTCTCCCAGCTGACCATGGCTCACAGGTAGAGTCTTTACCAGTTAAGGTGGGAAAGCAGATGAGTAGTTGAGAGGCCTCAGTTTATTTTTCTTCCACCTTCCACTTGACATCTGACATTTCCGGGCATATACCTAGGTTGTACACAATTCCCTTCTCACCAATTAATGCTATCCCTTTCTCTATCCTCAACAAACCAAGTAAAAATGCAAGCAAGAGTGACATTGACAAGGAAATAACCTTTTTGTACTTTATAGAAAACAAAGGATTTGGCATTACAAATGTTTGTGTTTTTGCTATTATTTTAAAGGAATTATATACAGTACTTCGTAATGAGTATGACACACCAGTATACCATGGCAATGGATTTGGGACCACTGTGTGGCTGGTTTTCATAATGGTAAGACACCATTTATCAGGTGTTACTCTTGCCAGGCAGATTATGTATATTGTCTCACTGGATCCTTTTACTAATTCTAGAAGGAGTTTACCAGAGAAGAAACTGAGGCTGAGACAAGTTACCTGTCCAATTCTAAATCCTAAGGTTAATAAGAGGTTTCAGTCAGTACTGCTCTTAACATTATTATTGACTTACCTTCTTTTCTAGAGGAGTCCTAAATAGAAGTGATTATTTTTAAAAATATTTCCATCGATTTCAGAGAGGAAGGGAGAGGGAAAAAAGAGATGGAAGCACCAATGATTAGAGAGAATCATGGATCAGCTGCTTCCTGCATGACCCCTACTAGAGATAAAGCCTGCAATCTGGACATAGGCCCTGAATGGGAATAAAATCACTAACCTCTTGGTTCCTGGGTCAATGCTCAACCACTGAGTGAGAGGGAATTTTGGGTGAGAGGGAATTTTGACCACTGCTAAATTAATTTGAATTTTTGCCATTGCTCTTGTCATTGGTGCAGAAGGCTCAGTGAGGTCAGCTATTAAAATTCTGCCACTGATTAAAATCTTTAAAAAGAAGACTCGGTTCTAACCGGGCCACTCAGGAGGTCCATACATTCTTTTTTCTGTTAGTTTTTTTTTTTTTTTAATAATTTAAACACAATATGTATAGTAGTTAAGATCTCAGACTCTACAGTCAGATTGCCTGGATTTGAGTCCTGCCTGGATTTGAGTCCTGACATTACCTCTCTCTAACTAAGATGACTTGGGTAAGTTACTTACTCTCTCCATGACTCAGTTTCCTCTCACCTATTAAATAGAAAGTACAATAGTACCTTTCTTTGAGTTAATAATACATGTAAGCACTTAGTACATTGTCAGGCACATGGTAGAAAATACATATGTCTTCACCATTACTATTCCTACATATCAAGAAATCACATTGCATATATATAAGTCTGCCATCTTGAAACAAAAAGAGAGCTAATAAAAAAGATGGTGGCATAAGGAAAACTAACATCAAAAGGCTACCATCTCTTTGACAGGGAGTGTACATTCTCTAAACACTCAGTGAGGTAGATTTTAAAATCTCTGAATCCATGTGCATATCTCATATTAGTTGTACCCATAGATTCATAAGTAGATAATAAAGCAAGGATGCAAACCCAGTTGATCTAACTTCTAAGCCTTACTTCTACCCACAAAAACATGCTATAGATCTTCTGTAATTTTACCCAAACTCAGTGACATTTGTTTGAGAAGGGACTGAAGAAAAAAACATCTTTAGGAAAATCATAGTTCTTTTGCCATTTAAAAATACCAAAATGAACACATTACCCTTAGCATTTGCATTGAATTTAAATTATTCCTTTATATTGGATAATGTGTGTCATGAATTACAAACGAAGACTTATATAATGCTATACTCAGTATTGGCTGTGGAGTGGACATGAATGACCCTTAACACGAGTAATGCATGGTCTACTAAAGGAAATAAGACAGGCACACAAATAAGGATTCAACTCATTGTGGATTTAATGTTTGGTATGATGAATATGGGATGGATTATCCCAAATGAAGACACAATTTTGAGCAAAGACATTGAAAGAGGAAAAAAAAGAATGAAGTAAGTTTGGATGGTCCTCTTCACAAAGCTGTCAGAATTTCTGAAATTCTGGTTGGAATTCAGGCAGGAAGGCAGAAGAAAGGAAGATTTGACTCCATATCAGACTATAGACTCTAATACACAAAAAAAGTCAAGTGATTTGCTAAAACTTTCAATAAATTAGCACATCCAAGACATGCAGATACCTCAAACCAGAGGCTCCAGGGCCACAATAGAATCTCCATGAGCATAATTCAGGGTCTATCAGGGATCATAATATCCATCCACAAGGAGTTTGTCCAGTTAGTACCTATGGCTATTAGAAGTCATCTGCACTGGTTTCCTAGGGCTTTGATAACAAAGTACTACAAACTAGTGGCTTAAAACAACATAAACTTATTTTTCATGGCTCTGAGGCCAGAAGTCAGAGATCAAGATTTCACTGAGACAATGCTCCCTTGAAAGCTCTGAAGAAGAATCATTTCTTGCCTCTTCCAGCATCTCCAGGTGTCCCTTGGCTTGTGGCAGCAGCACTCCAATCTCTGCCTTCATCTTCACATGCTGTCCTCCCTCTGTCACTGTGCCTGATCCTCTTCCTGTAAGAACAGTCCTCTTCACAAAGTTGTCAGAATTTCTGAAATTCTGGTAGGAATTCAGGAATGGAAGATAGAAATCATTGTACTTAGGGGACACCCAAAACCCAAGATGATTTCATCTTGAGATCCTTAACTAATACATCTGGCAAGACCCTATTTCCAAATAAGGTCCTAGTCTAAGGTTCCAAGTTTTAATATTTAAAGACCACTACAGAAGCCACCTCTGCAAGAGCCAAATGTCAGCAGCTGTGGGAACTTCTTTCATGTCCCTCGTGGTTCAGGGTTCCCGGTTCAGGGTTTGGGTTCTGGAGGAGGCTGCACGCAAATGAAAAGAGAAACTAGAAAAGTATTAATTTGGGAATATTGGGGGGCCAGGTGGGAGCATTCCTCTAGTGAGAAGACTACCGCCTTCCTCTGACTTTGCCATCCCTTTTATTTAGGTTTGGGATACACCCTTTGCCCTGAAACAGGCAGTTCTAGTAACAGGTAGATTATCTTATCAGTAAGGATTTACATGATTATTTGGTGGGGAAGTTACTTCAGCTACCATTGTCTCAATTAGATAGCGGATGGCTGGCTCTGACCTTTCAGAGCTTCAAGGTTGACCAGCCTTCCAGGTTCCTTGTCCACACTTTCTATTAGTGAGACAATTATTAGTTTCCGGCAAGCAGCCACCTCTGTTCCCACTTCTTTGATGCCAGGCATAACCAATGACCGCCCTCAGGTACCCACTCTGGGGCTGCACAGCATCCTTTGGCCCACATCTCAGTTCTGCCAGCTTTGCCTCTCTCAACAGATTAGGTGAGTGCATTCCAAAGGTCACAATTTTGAGGGGAGAATAAAATTTATTTTGAACACATGCTCCATTGAGCAGGAGTCTGGGGAGACAGTGCGTGCTTCCCTCTCCCCAGAGGGCCGCACTGCACTTGCGCTAAAACACTCAGAGGGAACTGCCGAGCGAGGGAACCATGACCTCCCATTAGACACGCTGGGCGGGAAACATGCCACACAGAGATAAGGAGCAGAAGACCGCAGGGAGCAAGCCACTGGGCCCCATGCTCAGTCTCTCATTAGCCTGAATGACACAGACAGAAGCGCCAAGGAAATGGATCTTTTTTACTGCTGACTGAGTGTCAGTGTTGACCCAGAAACAGGTGGGCAAGCAGCTTGAGAACACATGCCTGCAGAATGATCCCAGGTTCTGGAGAGTCTGACTCTTCAGTCAGCACCACAGACTTAAGAATGTCATTTTGCTCCAATTGTTTTCAATGGGACGTTTTAAACTGAGCTTGTGGTTAGACTTGTGGGAGAGTAGGAATCCCCTCAAAATGAATGCCGACTGCTGAGTATATGTGCGCGGGCAGTTTTCAGATCATAGGATTTTTCAATATTTAAAGGGGTCTCTCACCCCTAAAGGTTAAGAACCACCAGGTTTTCCTTCTCTTCTGTGTGAATTTATCATTTCTTGCGGGAGCTTTTGTTCTTTTGTCCCAGATATAGTGCTAGAGGTCCGGGAGGATATCTTGAATAAACTCTTCATTTGTTGAGTGATTTAGATTTAAGAACAAACAGTCAAAGATCTTACTTAGTCTCCCCAACCTTATCACAGATCTTCTTGGGGGGAGACCTCTGATGTAAATTATTGCGATCAGAATAGGGAAGTTAAGATGTTTACTCCATACAGAGGGCATTCTTCAGAACAGAACTGTCCCCAAAGCAGAGGATTGACATTTTTGGTCTGACTGGTCAGCATTTCATGGAACCTTTGTAGGCTGCTGCAATGGAGGCTGGGACTGTCAATCTCTTTGCTGTGGATTTACATGACTTGATCTTTATCTAAGAAGAATCACCAAATTAGTGATTTCCATATAGCATTTCAATGGTCTAATGAAAAAACTGTCCTGGTTGATAAGATCAAGTGAAAAGAAGGCAAACCCTACTAAGGACAAGCCAATGGAGTTCTTATTGTACGGTTCATGGTTTTTACATTTTTAAAAGACTATAAAAAGGAAAACAAAAACAAGATACCCCTTCCCTTCAAAACATACACACAAACACACACTATTTACCATCTAACCCTTTCCAAAAAAAGTCTGCAACCTTGGCCTATATTCTAATGAAATTAAACTCAGCTGTCCAACCATGACTTTAGAAATTCAGATAACATAGAGTAGGATTAACTTAGAGATTAATCATAATGGAAATGACTGAGTGAATCCTGGCTCCATCTCCTACTAGCTAGTTACTCTGGAACTCAATCCCTTTACCTGCAAAATGGGGATAATTAAAATACCACCTCAATGCATTGTTGTTAGGATAAGACATCAATTACCCTTTTAAGGCACTTTGTAGCTTAGCACATAATAAAACTAACACTCAATGAATCCCAAAAGTATTTAAATGCATTTCATAAAAACACTTTCAGGCAAGGAGAGGAATCTGAGCTAATACATCTTGAGAAGTAAACACTGTTCAGTATTTAAATGCTTTTAGTGAAAAATACACTAAAAGTATCCTAAATCTTAGAGACACTGCAAAATACCACATACCCATCTCTCAGCCTTAAAGCTGATACAAATCCAAATTTTATTGATGAGAAAACTGATGTTAGGGAGGTTCATTAATTTACCAAAAGTTACAATTTCCTGCTTCTGACATCAAAGTGTCTGTTGTAATGTGGAGAAATTATGTCATCCCTATTCACTCAAGATATGTTTATTCATTCATTCAATCAAGCAATCATTCAATAAATATTTTAAAATCAGCTGTCACATGTCAAGCACTGCAGGGCACTGGGGACAAGGTGGGGGACTCTACCCCTAGTGAGTAAAACTAAAGGAGGTTGACAAACAAATAAATACAAAATATAATGTGTTACAGATGCTAAGAGAGGAGCCCATGTAGGCAGAAGAGAGAAGACCAGATTCTAGTTTGGGAGGCATTCACCAGGCAGAGAGCAGCATGAGTGAGCCCAGGGATATAAAAGAATCCAGCATGTTCTGAGAACTGCAAGGAGACTGGCATAAACTAAGGAGATCCTACGGAGGGAAAGTGGGGGCTAGAGCATAAAAGGCCATTATGATATGTTGAAGAGTTTGAACTTTATTCTGTAGCAGCTGTTATTGGAGTTTTCAGCAAGGCAACAATATGGTTTGCACTTCAGAAAAATCACCCTAGAAGCAGAAGGGTGTGTGGTGGATTGGGAGAACAGTGGGAGGGGAAAACTGGAGTCAGGGTAACCAATTAGGGATCTATCACAGAAGACCAGATAAGAGAGAATAATATCCTGAACCAGGGCAAGACTATTAAAATGTCAGGAGAGAAGAGGGAGAGAGAGGCTGAAGGTGGGGTATACAGAAGTTCATATTCATTTAGATAGTGGCATAATAAAGAATGCGCACGTGACAAGTCCTGGATTTCAAGCTCAGTGAGAAGATAATGTAGTGCTTTATTCAAAAGGAACAAAGCTTTGGGAGAAAAGGTCATTTGGTCAGTTTTGGACATGAAGACTCTGAAGGACCTTTGAGGCATCAGGGGGTGATAACTGGTGTACATGTCTGAGATTCAAGCTGAAGATCCAGCTGAAAACACAGATGTGTGAGGAACCAAGACACAGAAAACAGGTGGAACCTTGGAAATGGATGCATTTTATGTCAAGTAAGAAAGGAATACCAATGTTTAAGGAGTAGGTGAAGAAAAAACAGATAAATCTATTGCAACTGAGAAGAAAATGTCAAGATGGTTATGAAAATCCAGCAAAAATGCCACCCCTAAACTAGGTGAGGGTAGGAACTCACAATGAATTCTCGGTATGGGGACAATGCCTCCTGCCACACAAAGATCTAAACAGTTGAGAAGTGAGGAGCATTGGACTTAGAAACAAGGAAGGCCCTGATGAGATTTGTGAGAGCCCTTGCTCAGGAGAGAGATGGAGTCAGAGCCCGGTCACAGGACACAGGAAGTGGAGGGGAGGGTGAGCAAGTAGAACGAGCTGGTGGAGCAAGCCTTCTGTAAGTTGACTGTGAGGGAGGCATGGGGAGGAAGGAATGGAGAGAGATGCAGGATGAAGCTGCCGTTGCTTTCACCTTTTGTTTGTTTGCTTTAAGACACACAGAATTCTTATAAGCCTGGGAACTATGCCGATAAGAAGAGAGGAACATTTTGGAAATATACAAGAAGGAGTAGAGAGTAAAGCCGGCTTTCATCTGGTGGGGGAGGAGAGGTCATGAGGGCAGGTGGAGATCAGACATGCCCTCCTACTCTTTTCCTAACACCTCTTTCATCCATCCAATGTCCACTGAAACATCACTTCCTTGAGTCAATACTCTATTTATTTCTTACACTGTTTTCATTAATAATCCAGTCTCTGGAACCACATTTCTCGAAGCCAAATCCTGGTTCCACTGCTCTATAGTCACAGGGCTTTGAACAGCTACTTCACCTCTCTGTGCTTTGGTTTATTGATCTACTCGAAATGCAGAGGCCCATAGGACTTAAGTGAAAAGATTATTGAGAAAATTAAGTAAGCTAAAATACATTGCACAGACCCAAGTATTGCATAGGTACAAAATAAATAGAGATTGAATCCATTTTTTACTGTATTTTTCAATGGTGGCATTTATCATTACTTTACTAAATGCTTTTATAATTAACTATTTAACACATGACATCTCCAATGAATATAAGATCCTTGAAGGCCTAGGGCAGTCTTTCTCTTTCCTTATTATATTCTAAGGGACCGACAAGGACAAATCCACCAAGGAATATTTGTGGAGCCAAATGAATTACTTGACCATGACTACTGGGGGTGGGGCGGGGAGAGGGGAGGTAGAAATAGAGGGATTGATAAGATGCACCAAAAGGATTTGACTACAGAGGGAGGGAGGTGTGAAGGGGGTTGTCGACTTTGGAGAACAGTTTAGTGAAAGCAGAAGAAGAAAAAAGTTCAAATAACAAGAGATTTTTATCAGACATTGGCAAGTATTTGAAGTTTAATGCCACATTCAAAAGAAAGAAAGAAAAACGATATCCGTGCTAATGATAAGGTGGTGAAGTCGGTTGCTAATGTAGCCATGTTCTTAATAATGTGCCCATTTGAATGGCAAGGAGGATAATCTCTAAATGCAGCCAAAGGTTTGTGCTCCTCTCCTCCCTACTTCTGGAGGTGTGGGAAAAGTGCCTCGATTACTTCCATTTTAAAATGGGGAAGATAAGACCTTTATGCCAAGTGTTGATGAATAAATGAAAACATGTATATAAAGTACAAGGTACATAGTAGGTAGTCAATAAGTGGTAGCTGCTCTTACTAGCATAATGAATTATTCATTCAGAGCAGATGTATTCCTGAGTGGTTGTATGCAAATCAATCAATACTTGAAATGCACTGCTGTGTTTGCTCAATAAAAGGATCTCATGTTGAAGCCTTTTGTAAAACATGAAATCGCTTTGTGAAGTACTGACCCCCCCATTATTTAATTTGTGTAGGTTTTTTTTTATTAATGCTGGAGTATGATAATGCATACCAATGTTATTATACTATTGGCACCTATGGGCAAAACTATACACCTGTCACATGGGTACAGGTCCCTCCAGGGGCAATTTCCAGAAGAAGAGAAAATCCTGTCTCAGTCTAGCTACTAGAGCTGAGTTGAGGATCCTATAAGAGAGAAGGCTAAGGTAGGGCATTGCAAAACCAGGATTCTAATCTTGGCTCCATTATTTACTAACTTGCATGGCCTTGAGCTGGTTAATTAATCTGGTTGAGTTTCTTCACCTGTAAAATGGGCTTCATAATACCCATCACATATATTTGCAGGCACATAGTAGAGGTTACTAGAGTCAGGCACTTCATCCTTACTCCTCAGCAAACCCGTCATGCAGATAGAGACTAACACATAAGAAATATGAATCCCTGGCAGAGGCCATCAGAGGTTTGCAGGACTTTGGTGACAGAGGGTGGAAGCTGCAGGCAGCAGCAGGATGTGGCAGCAGCAGGAATGAGAAATGAGCCAGGACATTAAAATATGTCTTGTATTTCCCAGGCTCCTTCACTTCTGCTCTCTCTCAGCACGAGTAAAGCCTTTCCAAAGGCCCATCTCACACGTACAGAGGCAAGACCCCAAGGAAAGCATTTGGACTAAGCTTGTCTGCTGGACCAACATCCTGAGAGATCCCAAAGCAGGAGAGCCCAGGCAGGACTATGGGAGCAGCACTTGGCCGGTGGCTCCTCCCGCGTACAGATCCCTCCCTCCCCAGAGCAAATCTTCAGGGGCTGAGGTTTGAATTCATAAGGGAGCTTTCTCCACTTACGTCTCTCTAGTTAACCTCTAAGTAAATTTAACTATTTTTTTGAGACAGGTGACATAGGACACATCTAATTCTGTCAAGAGCTTCTGGCCTCCTCACTTAGGATCAGATGAAAATAATAATAATAATAATAAAGAAAAAAAAGAAGTCTTGGGGCTGTTATCTACAGAAGGGTGGGGCAGGTGATAAAAGTTTCCCTAAAGCCCCTCAGCTCCTGTCCCCTTTCACAGGCGCTGTGGACCTGACAGTTAATCTTTCGAATTCAGCCAGGCTGGCCGGTCCCTGCTCCTGCCCCTGCCCCTGCTCCTACCCCTGCCCCTGCCACCCTGGAAGCCAGGGGCTTTCTCAGTGCTCAATACCCCCCAAAAGGCCCATTGGCCACAGCAGCCTCTCAGTTGCTCAAAGACAGTCCAGCTAGAGCCTCAGGCAACCCAGTCTTGTTCTGGCCCCAAACTCCCTGCCCTACTCCCCTGGCTTAATTTTACTTTAATCACAAGCATAGAGAAGGACATTTTCAACAGATCAAAGGGATATAGTGAACATGAAAGAAACAGTCACAGGGCAGGCGCAGGTGATGTGATATCTGCGCAGAAAGATGAGATGCTTTTAGGGATGCTGTGGAGGCTGGGAAACAGGTGGCCAGAAGTCCTCTCTGGGAGATGCAGAAATCTGCAAACAGACTGTGCAGTCAGAGGCTTGGGACAATGTTCCTGAGTGAACTGGCTTGGCAGAAAAGAGTCCATTCTGGGAGCAAGGAGGTCATTAGCTCCATATCCCTTCACTCACCACCGCATCCCTTCCATCCCCTCCATCCCTACCCCTGTACAGCAGCCTCCTCAGCGCTAAGAGAAGCCTAAGGTATCGTCCCATTATCTGTGTACTGCAGGAATATTCAGTATAGTTGAAAGATAAGGCTATTAAAATCAGTGAATAACATTAACATACTTATTCAGAAGTGCAACCATCCAGAACACAGGCATCAGCAAAGAACTCTGAATCATAATATGTGTCAAAAAAAATCCTTGCCTGAAACAAAGGAGGATTCTGGGCTGCTGGCAATTATCTGCAGTTTGATCTAAGGGGTAGGTGCATGGATATTTACTTTGTAAAAATGCATGGAGCTGTGCCTCTATGATGTGTGCATGTGACTCTGTTATAGCTCAATTTTTTTTAAAGTTTACAGAAAAGTTCCTGCCCTAGAATTACAAAATTTTATAGAGAGGAAAACTCCCTTTGCCCTCTGGCAGGCCTATTTGCTGTTGTTTTAGATCAAATTCAAGCAAAGTGGATTACATAATATCTTGACCCTTGACAGTTGTCATAAAATGGAAGTCATATGATGTAGGAAGAGGGCAGTGGAAGAGTCTACTAGCCTCAGGTACGTGGACAATGTCAAAAGCTTGATATAAAAAATGGAGACAGAGAGAGAAAAAAAAAGACAACATCATAAAAATGAGACCCAAGAGGACACAAAAATAAAGTCATGTCAGGCTTCTTAGCATAGAAGCAAATGGTTGTATAAAACCACAAAGCCCTGAGAGAGTATTAAAATTTAGTCTCTCCCTCTAGTCATGTGGCCTAGGCAAGTCATCTAAACTCTCTGATCTTGGCATCTTCATTTCATTGATATATATATTTAGTTGATTTCAAGAGAGGAAGAGAGAGGGAGAGAGAGATAGACATATCAGTGATGAGAGAGAATCATTGGTTGACTGCCTTCTACACGCCCCCTACTGAGAATCCAGCCCACAACCCAGGCATGTGCCTGTGACCAGAATCGAAACTGGGACCCTTCAATCTGCAGGCTGATGCTTTATCCACTGAGCCAAACTGGCTAGGGCTTGGCATCCTCATTTCTTAAATGGAATAATAATGCTGCATGTCTTGCCAGGTTGTTTTGAAGATTAAATGATAAGTGTATTGTGCAATAGTCAGAAGTAATTAGTTCCTAGTATTATTATTTGGACATGTTATTCTAGTAGAATAAAACTTCAACCAACTGGACCAAAGGCTGTGGTGGACATGTCCCTAGCCTTCAACTGATGTACAATCAAATGAACCGTGAAAAAGATAACAATGTTCATTGACTTGTTGAGGTCATCCATTCTGACAAGTGTGAGGTGGTACCTCATGGTTGTTTTAATTTGCATCTCTCTGATGATCAGTGATGTTGAGCATGGTGAAGGCCTGGGTGGGGCAGGCGTAGGGAGAAGGGGGTCAATGGGGGGAGGGAGCGGACCAAAGAGGACATCTTTAATACTTTCAACAATAAAGATGAATTTAAAAAACAAACAAACAAATAAATAAATAAATAAATAAATAGCATAGTTAGTGCTCACTATATACTCAACACTGTATAAGTATTCTCCATATGTTAATACATTTAATCCTTAGGATTACTAATGAGGCAGATAGTGTTCTTATCCCTATATTTAACAAATGAGAAAACTAAGGCACAGGGGACTTCAATAATTTGCCCAGAGTCTTCAATGGCAGAGCCTTCAAATCCTAGGACTCTGGCTTGAATACATGCTACTAGTCATTTATCTCTTCAGGACTAGGAAATTATGTAATACATACTTTTCTAGTTTATTTAAAACTAGTGGCCTGGTACACAAAATTCGTG
Source organism: Lasiurus borealis (assembly GCA_004026805.1). Taxonomy (NCBI): domain Eukaryota; kingdom Metazoa; phylum Chordata; class Mammalia; order Chiroptera; family Vespertilionidae; genus Lasiurus; species Lasiurus borealis. The sequence continues at coordinate 22,428 of PVJN01009021.1, forward strand.
CACATTAAAAGGGGATTAATTAGAGGAAATAATTTAATATTGCTACTTGCCCTTTCTCTATAATAGAAGTGTCAGAGATGCAACAAAATTAGTAATATGTATATGAAAACCTTCCTCCTATCAGAGTCTGGGGCACACAATGGAACCCAGAGTCGAGTCCCAGCCCATCCATATGCACGGGGCCAGGGAACCGGATGCTACATCCGGTGGGGCCTGACAAGGGTGGGACTGGCTAGCCCAATGTGGGAGACCAGCCGGGTCTGGGTCTCACGCAATTTTGGGGGGCATGGCCTGAGGACCCTTATCAAGCCCCATGGGGGCAGGAGAGGGCATAGCCTCAAGTCCCTGCTGATTGCTCATTAAGGCTCCTTATGGGAACTTGGCCTCAACTATGGGTACAGTGGTCAATTAGCATATTCCATCTTTATTAGATAGGATTGTGTCTGAGTGAGTTTCTACAGGGTCCTTTATAGGCAAATGCCATAAATTAAGCTATTTTTACTTATTAATTTTATTGAGATGTGATTTATATACAATAAAATGCACCCATTGTAAGTGTATAGTTCAATGAGCTTTGACAAATGTATACTCTCCCATAATTATCATCCCAAAAGAGATGTAAAATAATTCCATCAGCCCAGAATGTTCCCTCATATTCGTTTGTAGCCACTCCCAGACCCAGGTAACTGCAGATCTATTTCTATCATTATATGTTAGTTATGACTATTCTAGAACTTTCAGTTATACAAGTGGAGTCCTACCAAATGTGCCTTTTGTGTCTTGTTTCTTTTAGTTAGCATAACATTTCTAAGATTTACCCATGCTGTTATATAGACCAATTGTTCATTCATTTAATGTTTAACTGAATTCTATTTTTAAAAATATATTACAATTGGTTTATCCATTCACTATTTGATGGATATTTGAGTTGGTTTTGGTTGGGGACTATTGTATATAAAGCTGCTCAGAATAGTTAGGTACAGGTTCCAGTAAGGACACCATGTTTTTATTTATTTTGAGAAAAATAGCCCTGAGTGGAATGAGTGGGCCATATGTTAAGTATATGTTTACTTTAATGAGAGGATGCCAAACTATTTTCCCAAGTTATTGTAATGTCTGAGAGCTGAAGTTGCTCCATAGCCTCACCAACACTTGAACTTGTCAGTTTTCATTTTAGCTGTTCTATTTCAGATATAGTATGCATTGTGTTGCAGTTTAATAATGTTGAGCATATTTTATGCAATTAATGGCCATTTATACATACCCTTTTGTGAATGAAACTTTTTAGCCATTTTCTACAGTGGGATACTCATTTTCTTTTTATTAAGTTTAAAAGTTCTTCTGGATTCAAACACAGCCTTTGTCAGATATGTGCAGTATGAATACTTTCTCCCACTCTGTAATAACAGGGCAACAACTGTTTGATACTCACCTTTCTCCCTAAAAAAATGCCAAAATTGTTCAAGGAAAGAGGAGTAGAATGTAGACCAATGGGAACGAGTGAAAATAAGCATAAAGATAAACAAAAAAAGCAAATAAGAAGAATGTTTTTAAATACAAGGTAGATTCTGAATTAGAAGTGTATAGAAATTAAGGCATTAGGCAAATTGGCCAGGAGAATGATAGAAATTTGGAATTTTTTTTTATAAATCATGGGAAGCCATAAAAATTTTCCAATAGGCAGTTGACATAATCAAAACTCTGCTTTAAGAAAAGTGCTTTAAAAGCAATCAATATAACTTTGAAGGCCAGTAATAAAAGTAGAGAATCCAGTTAGGAGACCATTTCAACTATCCCAGTAAGAAAAAATTAGGTTCTGAATTAGGCAGGGTAATAAAAATGAGTTTAATTTTTGGGACTCAATCAATAGATCTTAAAACTATCAGAGATTAGAAAAAAAGGGGTGGGTTTAGATGATGAGGACCATGAGGTTCTGGGTGGCTGATGACATCACACCATAGCTCACAAAGGTAAGAGTAAAAGCTGCTTCTAAGAACATGAGTCAGGATTTTTTTAAAATTATAATCAGTCTACACTATATCTGTATTTTATAAGTATTACTTCTTAACACTATTGAGTCTCCTACTAAGGTATATCTCACCACTTATGTGGATCTTTATTATGCAATATTTTATAGTTTTCAGTGTGCGGTTCTTTCACATTTTTTGTTAGATTTATTCTTAAGTACTTATATTTTTATGCTACTGTAAATGTGGGTTTTTAATTTTAATTTCTAATTGTGCATTGCTAGATATAGAAATACAATTGATTTGCAACTTTGACAAACTCACTTCTTAGTTCTAATACCCTGTTTATAATTCCATTGAATTTGTACATAGATGGTCATGTCACCTGTGGAAAAAAAACAATTTTATTTTTTAATTTTTCATCTGGATGCCCTTTGTTCTATTTCTTGCCTAATTGCAAGAATCTCCATACAGCACTAAACAGAGATGTCTCTGGTTGTTCCTGATGTCAGGGGTCAAGTATTTAGTCTTTCACAATTGAGTATGATGTTGCAATAGGGTTTTTGTAGCTGTGTTTTACCACATTGAGAATTTCTTTTATTCTTAGTTTGCCTAAGCTTTTGTGAGAAATAGATGGTGAATTTTACCAACTACAAATTGTGTACTGATTGAAATGATTATGTAAATGTTAAATCAACCCTGCATAAAAAACATGACCATGATATATTATTTTTTTTTTATTATAGCATTAGATTCCATTTACTAAGCTTTGCCTAAAATGTCTGCACCTATGCTCACAAGGAACATTGTTTTGTGGTTTTCTTGTCTTGTAATATGTTTGTCTGACCAAGATGGAGGGATGTGTTTTCAGACCTCTGGGCCCTCTGGGCAGTCATGCCTGCCTCTTAGCAAGTCAGAATGTCTTATTCTCCCAGAGGAAATGGATTTAGAGATGTCAAATCAGAGGTCATCTGCCATCTGCCAGGAGAAGATCACTGAGAATAAGGAAATAGAATCATTTTGATTAAGAGCAAAGAAAAAAGGAAAACTTTCTGTGATATTTCAGAGGTATGACGAAGAACAAGAGTAGGTTAAGAAAACTGAGAAAAAATGATCCAAATGTAGGAAGAAAACAAGAATTTGGTGTTTCGAATGCTTAGGAATGTTTCAAATAATGGGCTGTCACTGTTGTCAGATGCTTCTGAGAGGTTGAGAATTTGAAACCATTGAGAAAAGTGTGCACTATACCTAACATATACTATGCTCAACATAATCTAAGGAGATATGTGCCATATTTTTAGATTTTTCTTTTTACATGCTATATATTTTTGTAATATCTTTGTGTTAAAGTAGTAAGCTCGAGTTAACTTGTAAAATCATTTGGGAGAGAAAACATGGAATTCCCTGATGGCAAATGAGCCAGTGGGGTGGATTATGGAAGAATATGGAAGAATTTTAGTATAAACTAGGAATCAGATGACCTGGTCCCAGGGTATTCCGTGCTTGGACCTTACACAAGCTATTTTGAGCTTCTCTGAGTCTCAGTTGTTTTCTCATTTGCAAAATGAGAAAGAATATCTAGGAATCTAAGAGAGTCTTCATGGGAAGGAATGAAGGTCCATCCACCTCTCTGTAGCCAATCAATCTGTCAACATGTTAATCTCAGCATGCATAATCTCTTGTCTGGGTGGCACATAGTCTGGGATTCTGAATTAAGTGAACATTACAACTGTGACCAACCAGGAGTAGGTCACAAACTATCTCAGATTGTCTAAATTCTTATAAGGGGCTCTGGGGAGATAATAAAACTATTAGGTGTAGGAGGAATTGTTGACAGATTTCTATTCACCAAGCATTTTCTGCCTCCCACTCTCAGCCCTGCTCTTCCAAGCAACAGTCATGTCTAATGTGTGTTTCTCAGTGTGTACATTGAAATGCAGTCTCTTGTATACATTTTCTCTCTATACACAATTCATCTGTCTGCCCTGGATATACACAGCCATCTTCCAACTTTAAACACCAGTCTGTATATACAATGTGGGTGGGTTGAGTTTGGACCTGACCAGGACAAGACCATGCTCCCACATATATTTAATGGTTCTGTCTTGACAATCTGCCTTTACAGCAAATGTAAACAAAATAAACAGGAACAAGACTTTTTTTTTTTTCAAACTCAACATCAAAAGTTATTGAATGATCGTGCTATGCAATAGCCAGAGGTAGTGTTAACAAAGGAGAAGCCCTAAGCTCTACTCGCTGCGTGGAAAGTAGTTTGTATGCTTAATCATCTCTAAGGTCCTGTCAGCTCAGTTAGTTGGCTGGACATGGATTGCTTCAAAAGGCGTTTGCTATGCATTTGTTTTCCAAACACACTACACCTTCTTTGGAAGGTTAATCCCAAGAGATGAAATATTTGGAAGTTGATTTGAGGCATACCCTGTTGCTCTCCTTTAAAACCCAGTCTCCAAAAGAAAAACAGGAACTGAGTTCAATGGAAGATGGCCTATTAGAGTGAACCTAAGCTTTAGTTAGGCTTCTGCTAGACTTTAACTGAAAGTGAATAAGGTTTTCTTAAAGCAGCATTTATTTCTGTTCACACACAAAAAAGGCTGTTTCTCCAGTTACCTCAAGGCTCCAAAATTCACTATCTCCAATCTACAGGACTTTACTGACTGCCTCCACAAAGGTATCATGTGGCTTGGAATTCCAGGGGGTTCTCCTGAGACCCTTGAGCATTTCTGCATGGCAGAGTCCTTGCTCTGGGTATCATTAGCATGGCAACAAAGAACATATATGCATGGCAAATTTCAAGACAATATGAAAAAGTAAACAAAAAATGGCAGCACCTTTTCAGCTTCTAGTCTCCCCAGCAATGGGGTGGGAATACAGATAAAGGTAAAGAAATTAGAGGCCTGGTACACAAATTCAGCATGGGTGGGGTCCAGCTGGCCCACCCTGAGATCAGAGTTGATGGGGCTAGGCCAGCTGTGGGGAGGGGACTCAGGAGGTTGGCCAGCCAGCCCTACCCCTGTTGGGGAAAGAGGCTACCCAGGGGTGGGGCCAGCTGGGGGAAGGGTCAAAGGGCTGTTGGCTGGCTGGCCATGCCCCCTGGTGAAACTCCCAGTTGAGGTGACAATTTGCATATTAGACTTTATTATATAGGCTAGAAAGGCATCCTCCTGGCTCTATAAGTTGAAATAATTAGTCCAGCAACAGTTTAAATATCATCTGAGGCCAAATACATTTGCCTGTTTACATGGAGTAGATGGTAACAGACAACACAGAAAATCTAAGAATTTCCAAAAGGTGAAGAACTCCTTTATAGGGTAGTAAGGAAGTTGTATAAGTAGGCTCCTAGGATAGTCCCCAAGGTTCCCATCTCCTGGTGTGCATGTGTGTATAATCCCTTCTCCTTGTGTGTGGGGGGCCTGAATTAATCAGGTGAATCCTTTCAAAAAAGGTGTAGGGGTCAGAGACGGAAGAAGTCAGAGATTCCACGCTATAGCTGATGCTTTCCTATTGGCCTTGAGAAGCAAACGATATTGTAGCAAAGGCCACGTGGCAGGAAAGGGCAGGCAGCCTTTAGCAGCTGAGAGAAACTCCTGGATGATGGGCCAGCAAGAAAGTAGGGGCTTTTGTCCTACAAATGCAAGGAACTGAATTATGCCCACACGCTTGTGAGCTTGAGAACCCTGAGCTTGAGAATGAGACCTGGGTGACACCTTGACTTTGGTCTTGCAAGACCTTGAACAAAAACAAACAAACCATCTAAGTGGTGCCTGGACACCTCACCTACAGGGGCTGTGAGATCATTATTTTAAGTTACTATGTTTGTGTTAATTCTTAAAACAGTAATAGAAAATGAATGCAGGATCCTAAAGCAGAAATAACTTGACCAGAGACCAGAAGACATTCACAACTGTGGAGAAAGGGAGGAGTAGGTAATATAAGCAAAGGCCCTGAAGTAATTGAACAGATGATAGGATATGTTTAAAATAACACCATGAAAAAGATGGCCTTTACCATATATATATGTATATACATAGATAGATGGCTATAGATAGATATATAGATAGGTATATAGATATAGATATAGATATAGATATAGATATAGATATAGATATAGATATATAGATATAGATATATAGATATAGATGTAGATATAGATGTAGATGTAGATATAGATAGATATTTTAGAGAGGAAGGGACAGGGAAGAGAGATAGAAACATCAATGATGAGAGAGGATCATTGACTGGCTGCCTCCTGCAGGCCCCCAACCAGGGATCAACCCCTCGGAGCCACAACCCGGACATGTGCCCTTAACCAGTCCACAGGCTGACACTCTATCCACTGGGCCAAACCAGTTAGGGCCTTTTACCTTCTCTTAAGTGAGACATCATCTTTTTTTATATATATTTTATTGATTTTTTTTTTTTTTTTTACAGAGATGAAGGGAGAGGGATGGAGAGTTAGAAATATCGATGAGAGATATGATCAGCTGCCTCTTGCACGCCCCCTACTGAGGATGTGCCTGCAATCAAGGTACATGCCCTTGACCAGAATCGAACCCGGGACCTTCCAGTCTGCAGACCTACCCTTTATCCACTGAGCCAAATCAGTTTCGGTGAGACATCATCTTGATGCATGCAACATGCTTAACTGGTGAGTCATTATGCCCCTTACATATGACAAAACTGAGGTCTTTAGGTATTTGTCTGTTGTGCATTCACATATGATTAACCAGGAGTAGTGAGCTTTCTGAAATGAAAATCGAATTGAAATATGTGAAATGCTTTCCATTCCTGTAACCAGGAAGATAAGATCCAACCAGGATAGGAGGCCCCTCATTTACTTCTCATCACTCAAACTCCTGTTGCACCCTAGCCAAGCCAAACAGCTCCCACATGCATGCACCCACTCGCCCATGCATTCCCACATGTGGCAGATGGTTCCCTCCATACGGATTGTCTTCCTCCACTCTCTCCCTCCCCCACCAAGCTTCCCATCTCAAACTTGCTCAGTTACGGGTCTTCCATTCTGGTCGAAAGCAATTTCTCCATTGAAGCCTTCGCCTGTGTCCCTACTTCACATCCCAGGTAAAAACTAGCCTTAGTGATCCTGTTGAACACACTTCTCTTAGCAATTAATAATGACAACAGTGATAATCTTCATAATAGCTCACACTGGTTGATATATAAAGCCATGTTCTGTGCCTTTATAAGCATTATCATGTTGTACTTTTATCACATTTTTTATGTGTTTGCATGCTTTTCTACCAAATGGTGAATCTCTAAAAGGCTTTTTCATCTTTATATCCCCCAGAGCTTTGCAGAGTGTAGGAGGCACTCAAAATGTATTTAATAAATGAGTTAAAATGAGTCAGAAGTAGTGCTGGGATTCAGGCCTATGGGTCAGGGAGCAGAACTATTTGCTTCCACCTCATCATGATAAATATGAATGCACAAGGGCTTTGTGCAATAACAAAATATGATGTGAATGGAAGAGGGAAGGCACCAACCCACTCCCCCTTCCGGAGTCCCTTTCTTATCTCCCACCTACCTGTATATCATGTGAAAGCTTATCAGCAGTGCTTGTCTACTTTATCTAGCCCAGGAACCCAAAAATATAAAGAGTGTGTGAGTTCATGACAGCAGGAAGCATCATGAAGGCTGGTGCGGGGAGAACCAGGGTATCTAGCAGGCAGCACAGTGGTCTGGGCACATGTACAGAGACCTCAGGTCCCTGGAACACCCTGGAATCCCCGGCAGCAGCGGTAAGTGAGCTCCCAGGTGAGGTGCCCCAAAGACCTTCACCTCGTGCTTGGCATTGTGTACTGAACTCCAAGCATTGTGAACTAGACAGTCACATTGATTCTTAAATAAGCTGTAATGAACTCATTATCATCGAGGTAAGCAGAATGCTCCTGATTCATGTCCTGCTGTTTAGATATAGGTAACAGCATCCATCAGGGTGGTACTATCCTAGCCTTTGTCCCTTGCTCTTGTGTTTAGACAAAAGTTGATATTAAATCAGCTACAGCTGACATCATGCTCTGTTCAAAACCCTAAGGCTCAGCCAGAAAAAGTGTTTTTTTTTTTCTCTCAATTTAATATAAGACTCTATCAGGACTTCACATTACCTATCATTTTTGTTTTTCTTTCAAATAGCAAGGTATGCAATCCTTTTCTTGTTTTGCAGTCTCCCATGACTTTCCCCCAAACCCAAACCTCCCTCCTTCTCACTCTCATCCCTGCCAACTCCCACCCACCAAGCAGAGCACAGATAGACAGACCATCCCTAAATGTGTTCTGCACAAGCAAATATTTGATGGGGTGAGGATGAGAGAAAAACATATTAGCATCCCACTTGCATAGCTGACTTTGGGCTTTGAAAGGGCAACCAAGGGCTAGTTCAAGGTAAAACCCTTAGGAATAATTAGCAAGACCCTGCTTTATTTCCCAGGTGGTAGAAAACATTTTTACAGCTTTTAACCTGAGGAGCAGAGGAAAACAGCTAAGTTCAAGTCAAGAGACCTTATGTGAAGCAAGACTAGGTGCTAGAGAGGACATGGACATGAGAACCAGTCTCTACCTACCAAAAACTGATAATCGAGTAGCTGACTATGATAGAGATAAATATAGATAGAGATAGAGATAGAGGTAGAGGTAGAGAGAGAGAGAGAGAGAGAGAGAGAGAGAGAGAGAGAGAAGAGAGAGAGAGAGAGAGAGAGAGAGAGAGAGAGAGAGAGAGAGAGAGAGAGAGAGAGACGCTTTCAGAGTTCTGCCATGACTGTCCCTCTGCCACCACCACCGAGTGCACCCCAGCCAGGGAGTGTTCCTTCAGCCAAGCTCTGCAGTGAAGATGACCATAGGACAGAACCTCAGCAACTCAAGATGTGGACACACGGCACAGAGGGAAAAGTGGGCCTTTGCTATGTAAGCCAGTAAGACTCTGGGCCATTGGTTACCAACACAGCACAACCCAATTAATTCTAATCAATATGCAAGTATTAAAAAGTAACAACAACAACAACAAAAAACATACTTTGAGCAGCCAGCAATTCAAATAAAACAAGGTAAATGCAATCTCTTTCTGTAAACTCTCCCACCCCCCTACCCCCGGGATTTCCCAAGTATAACCCTTATTAGCAATTATAGTCTTCATAATGCCACCATTTCTTGAAGACTTTGTACAAGACACTTTTCATACATGATCTCACTTAATCCCAGCAATGATGATTCTTAGGTAGATTTAGATCTCTATTTTATAGATAAGAAAACCTTGAGCCAAAGAGGGTAAATGGTTTGTCAACTGTGATTTATCTCTTATGTGCTCAATGCAGGAATTTAACTTACTCTGTGTGATTCCATTCCCACCTTCATATCACTCTTCTGCAGGTCTAATTAAGGGATAAACTAATTAGCCATGCAAAGTGACCTCTGAATACAACTTAGAGGTCATAAAAACTGGGGCATGCTAAGGATCTGAATGCAGTCACTCCCTGAGGCTTAGTTTTCACATCTGTAAAATGGAGATAACTTTATCTCAGGGCTATTGGAGGATTAAGAAGATATATGGGTACTAGCACACTGCCTGGCACGGGTCAGCACTTGGTTAATGACCCTCAGTATAACCAGTGGCATTCCTAACACAGCCTAGGCCCAGTTGGGCTAAAGAGAGAGTCATTCTTTCTGAGGTCCCTGGAGAAAGTAGCCTGCTCCTGTGTCTTCATGAGACTAGGCAGGGGCCAGTAGAGGCCTAAGTCGATAAACAGGCAGTGCTAGGTTATAAGGGGACAGGATGGGAGTCACCACTCAGGAAAGGGCCAAGGGCCAGTGCAAGGCAGCAACAGACCTCACTGCTCCCTCAATCTAATGGTCGAAGCATAAATGAGTAGGGACAGCCATCAGCCTGCTAACAGATGGACTCAGGAAATATAGGAACAGGTTGGGCACTGATGGCCAAATAAAGAGCGCTTAGAGGAACAGGGCCTGGCTCTGGGTGAAGGCAGAGGGAGAGCTACAAACAAGAGGGAGTCTGAGACATGCCATGGCCCCTGACTAGCAATGAGCTGATGGAAGCAGCTGATGGGACTAATGACAGGAGGTAATGATGATGAAAAGCACTTAAGCAATGGGCCTTCAAGAAGCTGTTGTTGTTGCTGAAAGGCCTTCATCACCTAACAAAGCAATTAGTCAGTCACCCAGCCACCCAGTCCCTCCTCTGCCGGCCTCCCTTTCCCACCTTTCCAGACCTCAGACCATTCATCCCTTTGTCTCACCAGCCCAGACTGCAGCAGCCCAGACCCAGCAAGCAGACACACACCAGCTGCAGCCCGGCCTGTAACGGCTGTCTTCCAACCCAGAGCGCCAAGGCAGGAGGGCTTGCAACGGATGGCTGACCTTGGGGGACCTTTCTGTCCCCGCAGTTATGCCATGAATGTTGTGTGAAAAGTTACCTGTGCGTTTGTAAATTTCAGTATGTGGCATTGGCCTTTTTCCAGAGCACAAAGACTAGACCTGCTGTTTTTTTGCAAGTAGGAGAGTGGCTCAGCTGCAAATTAGAAAACAACTTTGAGTTTGGGTACTTCTCTACTCAAAAAGAGATACTGCTAGGCTGAGAGTGGAGGATTCCTGGGTTCTTTCTCTTGCTTTTATTCATCTTCCAAGACTTCCCTCAAGCAGTGCTGTTCTTGGATTCCTTCCTTCATCCATTCAGCTGTCCTCTCCTGGTGCACTGCCATCCCAGCAGGTATTGTGACTGAATACTGTGTGGTAATGGGCACTTCTTGTCTGCCTTTCTATTTTCCTTCTTCTCAAGACTATCTATATATATAAAAGCCAAGTGACCTGAATGATGGAACAACTGGAATGACAGGTTACTATGATGCACACTGCAATAGACAACCTGCCCAACTGGGGTCTCAATCAGCTCCCCCAACCTCCTCTGGTCCTTCCCCCCTGCCAGCCTGGCCCTGCATCAGCCCCTACCACCCTGATGGGGAGGGGGGGCTAGCCAACCTTCCACATCCCCTCCCCCCTGCCAGCTCAAATTTGTGCATCAGGCCTCTAGTGAGCTTATAAATATCCAGGGGTATTTCTATTTCTCTTTTTATCCTCGGTATCTAACACACGAGTTCTATACGGCATCTTGCTCAAGTTCCTTACATATGCAACTTCCAATTCTACAAAGTAGAGATAATAATATACACCCTATTATATGTTCCAAGTTGGTATTTGAGATCAAATATGAGGGCAAAACTGGAGAGTGTTTGGAAATGAACAATGGCAATGAATTACAAATGTTATGCATTACGCATCTCTGCTCTCCCCATTCATTCCTACATGTGTTGAATACATTGTATATACTAGACAATATGTTGGTACCTATGGAGCCCTTATTTGAAGTTCCCACAGATAAACTCACTGTCTCACCCCTCTGGCCATGAAGGGGCCTCTAGTCAGGGCCTAAACCAGGGAATCTGCTTTTGATGGACTCTGCCTCCCCTTACTGATGTCTATGCCCAAATCCCAAGTACTGTCCATATAAAGATCAACAATCACATTTTTAGTGGCAGCTACTAGTAGGTCAAGGGGCCAGGCATAGAGAGGAATAAAATATATATAGTTAGGATGATGTAGGGTCTCCCCCACAAGAAGACAGAACATAATATAAACAGAAAGTGAGAAGAGTTGGAAGATACACATTAAAAATGATGTCATAGTTCACAGAGAGTAAGGTTTCATTAACTGACTCATTAGAAAAGTCATAAGAGAAGAGATGACATTTAAGTTTGATAGTGAAGAATTGCAGGAAAGCTATTCTCAGAAAATGAGAACTCTGAGGTTTCTTAAAGGGACAGCCTTCTACCTCTTTATTGTACAGATGAGGAAATTGAGGCAAAGGAAGATTCAGTAAGTTGCCCAAATTCACTTAGCTAATAACTGGCAGGGCTGGGATACAAATGCTGGCATGACCTAAATATGCTTTAAACAAAAGAGGCAGAAGGCAAGAAAAATGAGAGAGGAAGATGGATGGTGAGAGGGGTGGAGTGGGAGGGTGGGGGATAAATGAACAGACGCTTTGTTGAGAGAGAGAAGTTTTCCAAAAACACAACAATCGCAGAGGAAGAGAAACCATTTAGGAAGCTATACAAAAGTCTAAAACCAAAATAGCATAATCCTGGTCAAAGGTGGTAGTTACAGAATGGGAAGAAATGAATAATTCTGGAAATGTGGTATCTTAGTCCATTTGGGCTACTATAACAGAATATCTTGTGTCTGGTTTTATGAGTTATGGAGTCTGGAGGACTGAGACCCAGTTCCAGTGTAGTTGGGTTCTAATGAAAACCCACATCATAGAGAGCCATCTTCTAGCTGTGTCCTTACACAACCTCTGGGATCTCTTTCATAGGGCACTGCTATTTCCATGTATGATCTAATCACCTCCCAACAGACCCCATCTTATAATACCATCCTCTTAGAGATTAGGTTTCAACATAAAATTATAGAGGTGGCACAGTCAATCACAGCAGATGGGTTCAAAGACTTTGATAACTGAATATAGAAAGATGGAGGGGAGCAGAATGCCAAGATTTCAACCTTGGAGAACAATTTAGAAAATAGTTTAGAAATTTGGATGTTCCTAAGCATCCCGTCCCATTCCCTAGTACAGCCACAAATTGAAGAGGTCTCTAAAACCCACCCAATATAATTTTTTTCTTTTTTTTTATATTATTGATTTTTTACAGAGAGGAAGGGAGAGGATAGAACATTGATGAGAGAAAGACATCGATCAGCCACCTCCTGCACGCCCCCTATTGGAGATATGCCCACAAGCAAGGTACATGCCCCCGACCGGAATCGAACCTGGGACCTTTTAGTCCGCAGGCCAACGCTCTATCCACTGAGCCAAACCGGTCTCGGCTTAATTTTTTTCTTGTTTCGTTCAAAAAGAATGCTGGCAAATGAAAAATGAGGAATGATTTTTCTCACTGGAAGGCTCATCGACCAGGGCAGCAATATTATCAAGTTAGTAAATAATTGATCTCAGTCAAATAACTAAGTTTTGAAGTTGTATAATCCATTCTGCCTCACCCAAGGGCACATCACACAGGGTTACGCCACTCTGCTGGCAGGGGCTCTTCAATGTGTAAACTCCTCTAAATTCTGTCTCCAACCAGAGTCGCCAGCTTTGTTGAGATTCAGCCGTATTCAAATCTAGGATGTGCCCAAACATGAAAGAAGCATTGTTGTCTCTCCCTTGGTTCTCCGTATGTCAAAAGCATCTATTAAAATGTGTCTGGGATGGAAGACACCCAACACACTGTCATTAATTTAAGGAAATAAAATTACACCATATGAAGGGTTATCACAAGAAAGATGGTGACCAGCTGTTCTTCATTTCCTCTGGGTCTGAATAAGAGAAAGTGGGAGGGGTTCAATTTGAAATTGAATTGGAGGGGAAACTTGACAGAAGGAAGCATAGCCAATGAAGGCTACAAGACAGACTGTGGAATTGTGGTACATGAGTAATGAGATTTTTGTGGGGGTGGGGTGGAGTGGGAGGGATTCACTCACCCCAAGGCAAATGAGAGTTTATTTCCTTTCTCCCTGTGGGTGCAAAATGACCTTCGAATTTTTCTCATTTTTCACCTCTTTCCAAGAAAAAGGCTGCTTCTTTATTTTCACTAAGGTTAAAAACAATTGAGGCATTTTTCTCTCTAATATACATCAAAGCCTTCTAGTAAATGAATGAAGCAGAAAGTAGATTATCAGAGGTCCCTAGTACATATAGGTCCTCATCCTGTGTAGCATTAAGTCCAGCCTTGCCTAGAGAATTCAGAATTTGCCAGGATTTGGGGAATGGGCAGGATAGACTAAGAAGTTCCTACTGATTGAAGGAATTGCTCAGTTCTACCTGGCCCCAGGCTAAATTGTGAGTAATCTAGTTCATTCATCAGTCACTCCCAGATACTGCACCCTCTCTCTATCCATTTTTCCTTTCATCTTTAAATACCCAGAGCCACAAACTGGTGCGCAGCTACAGAATTTGGACAGGTTCAAGCCTTGGATTGATGAGAGGGCACAGTCCTCTCATGGCCACGTGCCAGTTGGAAGGCAGGGCCCTCCCAGCACAATTATAGCCAACAGTCGTAGTTGTAAGCTTGAACCTAGGGTCCAAACACGTGGGCCCACGTACCTAAGTCATATAGGCTGCAAGTAAACAAAGATTGATCAGGTGCATGTAATTGAGTAGGATTGAAACCCACGAGAACACTATAAACATCTTGACCACGCCCTTACTTTGCCTCGTGGCATCTGCTATAAAATAGACCCGACTTGTAGTCTGTGGCACTCTCTCCAAGAGGGAGCAGCGTCCCACCGAGACCCAGCTTTCATTCTCTAGTCTGTCTTTTCTCAATCCTTCACTGCCCCCACTCTGGGTCACCGAACCTGGCTGAGCTGGCATGGCACATAAGGTGCCCTGGAGCTGATTATGCCATGGCCATGCCAGTCTGCCACAACAGGCCTCATAAAAATGTGTTTTTAACAAATCACTTATATCAGCCAGTTACTCCTACTATGAGTTTAAGTTACTTCTTATATGTCTTCCGGTTGCATTTCTATGGTCCCTCTCACTGGAGAACGACTAGACATTTCAAGATAGCAACAAGAGTAGGGGCATTTTTTTGCTTGGAAGAGGCTTGTCCAGATCCTGAAATTGCACAAAGAAGGAGGCAGTTTATTCTCTCTGCTCCTCAGGGAGGGCCGCTCCACTCTACCTGATCCTTCACAAGAGAGCCCCTCGGAAATTGAGGAAGCAAGCACTCCTCCAAGTGCATAAATAGAAATAGCCTCCCTGCTAAAATATCAGCCAGTCACTGTTGTGATCTCAAATGTAAGTCAGAACCCTTGCAATACAGAAAGTGAGTAAGAGAAATGCACAAATATTCCCACTGCCCATGAAGGGCCTTCAGAGAAGAGAGAGGAAGTTAAGAGTTGGGATGATTAGAAAGGGATACTGTGCTGAGATGGTATCTAGTAAATACATATCAGGATGGCTTTTGATTAAAAAAAAAAAGTTGAAATTCAACAGTACTTAGTGGTGGGTGTTGAAAGCTCTCTGACCCAGCTGAGTGGCATAAGCAAAGGCATGGAGGTGAGGGAAGGCTGGCAGGACGCACAAGAAAGGTAGCCTAGCTGAGGCAGGCCATGACCAGAGAGCAGTAGGAAATTACCCTGGAAGAGCAGGTGGGGCCATGCCGTTGATTGTCCTGAATCCCACCAGGATGAGGAGCTTATGCGCCACTCCGTTGATATGGGGTGCCTTGAATTTTTTGAGAAGAAAACAAGTCAGACATCTCATGACCCACAGAATCTGAGCTGGCCCTTTTTCCTTTCATAATGAGTTATCCAATTATTTTAGTTGTTATAAGAATTTTAGGGTTCATTTGCTTCTGGAATTAGTCTCCTTGAGGAAGTAACACTTTGCCCTGAATGACCAGAGCTTAGCCTGACTCTGAAACCCATTCAAACCCTGCCCCTGTGCCCTTTTCTTCCCAGGGTGCCTGAGTCCCCCATTTGGGTCTAGAACAGAAGCAGTTCTAATTGAAAAGAACAGAAGGAGAGATGCTTTTGAACAATAATCTTGGCATTTTTGAATTGCCATTTTTCTTGAATTTAAAAACATTTCTGTTGAAAACTTGGCATTGCCTCAAGTTGAGGATTGTTGGTAACCTAGATGAGAAATAGGGACACAGTGAAGAAAGGGGACAGGAGACAAATGAACTCCAAAGAGTGGAGGGAAACCTTGAAGTCTGCTTCCCGGTCTCCTCAAAGCAAGAGCCTCTGCTTTCCCTGGCGACTCTAAAGCAGACATGAACCCAATTTCCAAGTCTGCAGGAGCCTTGCAAACATGAAGGTCAGAGAGCCTGTTTGGTCCCTTGCAAATCAAAGCTGCGTTCATTTTCGTTTTAAGTGTTGTGAAGTTGGTTGCCGATAATTTACTCCCCTGCTGACAATCTATGTCAAAGTTTCAGCCGCACTGGAAATGATTGTGATCTGAACTCTTTCAGGGGAAGGAGAAAGAAAAATGAAAGAAAGAAAACACACAACCCCCACATAACTCCAGCTCCTAATGGACAAGTTGACAGAGTCCTTAACTAGCGTTTCCCCGGGTCCCCACCATAATCACAGGCTGGGAAGGAGAGTTGTGTTTCATGTGATTAGAGACTGTTTGTGCTTCTGTCCATTAGGGAACAAAGAGAAGGAAGCATTTTCCAGAACTTGACGCCAAACATGTTTCACTAGGGAATTTTACTCAATTACTTGCAAAACAATTTCAAGGATGGTCATTTTTTTCATTAAAATGTTCCTTTAAAAATTTACCACAGACCTGTTTGGTTAAGGATGTATAGGTTGATTTTCATTGTTGACACTTTAGAAATTATGGGCTTGATTTAGCATCACCGGCTCCTAAAACCTTACTAAACCCGCCCATGCCCCTCGTTCCACTTAATTGAGTCAGCCTCTCACTTTTCACCTGCCCAGACATTGATGAAGATATACAGCATATAACTCTTTAGCAGTTCCTTTTCCCTCTTACATCAAGGGAATCCATCAGCCTTGGGGTGGGGGCAGGGAGCCCTGGGGAGTTGAGAAGAGAGGGGAGGGTGCTCTGATCAACAGCAGCTCTTTTAGAAAGTACTAGAATTAGGAAAGCGTTTTCTTTGCTGAAAGAAATTCCTTTATAGACTGATGTTGGAGATATGGCTAGTCTAGTAGGGCATGGAAAACAGGACAAAGAAGCTTAAAATGTAAGTTCTCTGAGCCAAGGACTTGGCAGGGAAATGCATCCTTAACCTATACTGACCTGCTCCAATCATCAATGGCCCAAGCACGGTGGAAATTTCCATCACCAACAAATACAAATGGCTGTATTTAGAAGACCATTGTAGGCTAAAGGGTTTGCATGCAAATAAGGGTGTCCTCTTATGTTCTTTTTTCTCTTTTGAGTAGAAACCATTATTATAATTATATTTTATTTCTTTATTTTCATAAGTCTGTTTTTTATCTCACATTTTATAAGTTTAGCATTGAAGTCTATGTAAATACAACCAGGAGAGAGATAAACATCACCTGGAGATGGAAAATAAGCATTTGAAATGACCCTTTTGTCATGAACTTTGAATGTAGTAGCAGGTCATGACATCACACTGTCTTCTGATGGGAAGAGACTGGGTAAATGTGTGCTTGTATATTGAAACATACTAATAACAATACCATTTGTTAAGTGCTCACCTCCAGATCCAGTCTAAGTGTTTAACATGTATTTATTACAGCAACTCTGAGGTTGTTGCTATTATTAGTCCCCTTTTTATGGATGAGGACACTAGAAAGTAGAAAGGATTAAGTAATTTTCTTAAGGACGTAATACTAGAACTAAAATGATATGGACAAGATTCAAATTCAGTCTACCTGACTCCAGAGCCAAGCTTTAAAAATAGTTATTTATTGAGGGAAATTTTGGGAACTAAATGCGTGAGAAAATAGCAAAACAAGGAACCGAATGTACTAGACAATTTTGCAGGGCCTTCTGTCCTAACCCTCATCTGACCATACCTGACTGAACCTTGGGGGAACACTTGACACAAAACCCATAAATACATAAGAGGCTGATGAGCATCTTGTGATTAGTACCTAAAAGACAAGCTGGTCAATCAATTTCTTTCCAAGAATTTAAACTCTGATATATACATACTTGCCAATATTGAGGGTCGGTTTTGGAACTGTAGGCTATATAAACATGGGTACTAGGGTAACCATTTGGGACCATATGCGCTATGTGTGAGTAGAAAAACACTGGTTGGTAGAAAGGAGAACAGATTAGAAATTTAGAGAAAATCTGAGACAAACATGCAGTATCTGAGAAAAAATATTCTTTGACTTGCTTGCGCTTTCTTGAGTACATCTGTTTTTTTCCCTTGCAATTTAAGTCATTTAACAACAGTGTAAAAATAGGCTTACTATCATAGTAAGGACCAAACATAATGTCTGGAACATAGTAGGTATCAATAAATGCTTTCAAATAAAAGGTTAAGAGAAATTGATTCTGAATTATTCAAATTCTATGCTGAAAGACCAGATGTTTTTTTTTTTGTTTTTTTCAGCCTATCTACTGTGCTCGGCTATAAAGCAGGATATTTTTCTAAGCACTTGATTGGGTACAAGATCTCAAACCTCTTACCTCCAAATTTCTAGCTCTCATAGACTATGAAACTTGGAAGAGCAATATATACTTTCCCCTAATCCAAAGAGACTCTAAATGTTCTTACCATCCCTACCCAACAAAGAGTTGCCAGATAAAATGCAGGATGCCTAGCTAAATTTGAATTTCATATAAACAACAAGTAAGTGTCTATTATGTCTGTCACAAACATTGCATTATACATACACATTCTAAAAAAAATCATTTAGTATCTGAAATTCAAATTTAACTGGGTGTCCTCTATTTTTATTTGCTAAATCTAGCAGTCACCAAGGGTTGATTTCCCCCCAAATAACCAAGTCAATTCAAGATGTCTAATTCTTGGACTTACCTGCTCAGACTAGTAGCTTCTCACTCCACATAGAAGTGGTGGATCTCCTCCTCTATGCCATCCAACCACAAGTGCACAGGCATATGCATACACCCACATACACATGCATGCACATATACACATCCTTAAAAAGGAAGCCTTAATAATACTTGTTGATGCTTAAGAGACAGAAGTTATTGGATTCAAGGCATTGTTAATCCAGATAGACATGGTGATATTTGTGCATTTTATTTCTTCACTTTCAGTGGTGAAGGGTCTTAGAATCATCAACATTAATTTCTGTTGCTTCCAAAGGATATTCAAGACCACTTTGCTAGACATTTCTTAACGCATGAAAATGTTTCAGCAAATCTAACCCTAAACTGCCACATTGAGCAATTCTTCAAATTATGAACAAAAGTTATTGCTGCTCACCCTTTTTCAGCAGGACACCTGTGGCAGCATAGAATCCCTCTGGTGGGAAGAGAACTACCCTTGCCACCCAGCCATGCTGTCTTTAAGAAGAAAATTCTAGAGAAGAGGTAAAAAATAATGACCTTGAGGGTTCTTACAGCAGTGCTTTCCATAATCATTATGACTCTCTTCTGCCATATACAACTTATATAGAGGAGTATTCAGGCATCACCCCCTCTCCCACAGCAACATATAGAGGATACAGGTGAGAGGCAGGCTTTTCGGTCACACTTAGAATCCCAGATGGCCTCAGAAAATTGAATAATGACAAACTCTTTGTAATGTATTTAAGACATTACCAAAGTTTCTTCTTGTCCGCATAGTAATCTTCTGATTGCATATCATTAACCATTTGCAAATGAGAAAAGTGAGGCTGGAGGAAACTGGGTCAAGGGCATGCCCAGTGTTGTGTTAAGATGCTGGGAGGTCAGGAACTGGTAGGACTGGCATTCAAGCCATATGCGGCTCTTTGGCCCCTTGAGTGTGGCTCTTCCACAAAATACCACAGCCTACATGAGTCTATTTTGAAGAAGTGGCATTAAAGTTTAAGTTTAAAAAATTTGACTCTCAAAAGAAATTTCAATCGTTGTGCTATTGATATTTGGCTCTGTTGACTAATGAGTTTGCCGACCACTGCCCTAATGAATACACAATTTTGTTTTTCAGCTTCAAATAGGTCATGAATTTTTCATCTTTCCTTCTTTTCCAAGTCAGAATTTCTACTCACCTCCATCACCAGCAACCCCAGGACGGATGCCACAGCAATTCTAGAGCCAGTTTATCCTTTCTGGAACCTTCCAAACAAGATATCCCATAGATTCCTCAGAAGTAGTGATATGGAATTTTTGGACTGGAACCTGGATTCTTTGCTGGAGTAGAAGAATGAATCCAGAGACCGAAGATGATATAGCAAAGGTGGGGATTTATTGAAGAACAAGTACAGATTCCCACATGGAAAGGGAAAGAGTCCCACAGAATGCAGTCTCACATGGGGAGATAGAAAGAGTCCCACTGAGTTCCTTTTTCCTATGGCTTAGGTGGTAAAAGCTACAGATCCTTCTACCTTGATATCCCCTCTGATAGGTCACTATCCTTTTAGACTGGTTACTATAGTAACTCCTGAGCTCAAAGGTCTAACCTTCTGTGGGACTTGAGGTTCTCCCTGCCCCCACCCTCCTTCCTTATTGTTTTTCTATTCCCTTTGGGCTTTCCTCTTCTTCTGGATGAAGGGCTTTCTTCTCTTGGTGAATATAGACCTTTTGTTGTTTCCAGCTCCCTCATTCCATGAAAATGTATCTGTTGCAGCTTTTCAGCTCCCCCATTCTATGGAAATATACCTTCTGCTGCTCTGCAACCCCGAGGTCTTCTATAGTCCCTTTAATTTCTGAAATTTCTAAAATTTCCTAAAACCTGTCATTTTCATACCCCACCCCCAAAATTCCTGTTTCAGTAGGAGAAAGACTGAAGTTGGGGGGTGCCAAGTATTACTTTTCATTTTTTTTAGAATATTTCTTTAATAATGATAATTAAAACTCCAATTTGTATAAAATTATAGAATTTTTTTCTACCTCCCCTCTTTTTAATGTCTTTATATAAGTTAGAATCCAAAAACCAAATTTCAATCAAAGACCTTGTTTGTATATATGCATTAGCCCTGGACATGGGCAATTGGGTGGTGAAAGGATGGGGTGGGGGAAGAAAGGAGGGTGGGCTAGAGTGAGTTCATGGGAGAACATATGTAATATTTTCAACAATAAATATTTTTTAAAAAGAAAAAGTAAATTTCTTTATATTTATGAAAGATGTCTCTAGAGAGAGAGACTCACAATTTTCCAAGTGGAAGGCTACCACTATTATATCATAAAATGCTGCGTGTCTAGGAGAAAGTCTGTTTCCAAGCAGATATAAGAGTCAACTAAGTTCACCCTCTGGCCAAGAGATTTAGTGCCATTCACCAGCCATGCAGCCTGTTGAGTTCAGATAAAGCTACTTTGTTAGCTCCAGAGTTGAAATATCTGGACCTCTAGTCCTCGCACTTTCCCAGGTGACTTTACATAATATCCTCGTGTCTTGCCTAATTTCTAAATAAGTGCAGAAGTGGACTTCCCAATGTTCGATTTTTTTCAACTCCTAGGCTGAAATGTTTTGGCCCCACAGAACCTCTTTGCCCAACCCCAAGAGTGTTTAGGAGTATATATAAATAAGAGTTATTAATATACTCATTTCCCTTCTCGATTTTTTTTTTTTTTTTTTTTGCAAATCTGGGGCCTACTAAGATTACTGCATGATATTAGGATGATGCCTGCTCTTTCTCTGGGGCGGAGGGGGAGGGTCTTCAACCCCCTTGGATGGAACTTGCCTCATGGCCCAGCAAGGAAAATGCTCTTTTCAGGCTGGAAGTCAGCAGCATCATGGGAAATGAACTGACAGCTGAATAGGAAAGAAGACAATAGTTGCTTAAGAAGAGCAGGCGGACCTCTGAGAAACAGGCCTGCCCGCTAATGAGTGGAACCATCTTTTGCTGAGGGTCTGGGAGGGGGACCTGCCGTTCAGTTGATGACACATTGTCTTCAATCCCCCCGAGCAATGAGCTGCTTGCAGAAATCTGCATCCCAGAATCATGATCTGAAAAAGGTCTTCTGTAGGTCAAGAAGTCCATCCCTCTGCTCTCACGATTTTACATATCATCTAAATAAAAGTATCTACGTGTACAATTGAGGAGGTGGAGAGTGGCACCTGGTGTAAACTCCCAAGCAAAACATGTCCCAACACCCTCCTTTCCTTAGCCCCACCCCACCTCTCATCCTGACAGGAAACAAATGTATGAGCTTGTTACCACTGGTCTTTAAGCCCCTCTCATGCCCCCTTCTTCCCTTTCCCATATTTTTTTGCCATCAGATCAACTTGTTAAAGCAGTCCTTCCACACCCCCTCAGAGAGGTAGGAAAGTTTCCTTTCCATTTTGACAGATGGGGAAACCGAAGAAGAAAGAATAATTGAACCAGGGGGCCTGGGGACTGGTGGATTCTGCTTCCCTTCCTACCCAAGCCTTCCAATGTCACTTCTCCACAGAGCATGAGAATGGATGTTCTTTCTCTTTCCCCCATGATTCAATCAGACCATTGCCACTTCAGTAAAGGCAACATTTGTTTAGGAAGGGTAGAGGGCTGCCTTCCCTTTGGGCTGCCTGGACAGAAAACAGCACTTGCCCATGTGTGCCTCCAGGCTCCCCTTTGTAGCGCCCACCATTCAGCATTGCCTTTGGGGGCAGCTAGCTGGAGGGCTGGGAACAGAAAACAATGACACAAGCTTTCAAAAACACAGTGGTGTTTCCCCCCCCCCTTTTTTTTTTTTATTTTATTTAAAAGTCCAAAATGTAAAATGCAGGCCTCAGAGGGCTATGCTTTCCATTTCAAAGGTCCTTTAATCTGAGGAGATAATTCACAAACATCTCTTCTCCAGGCATCCCCTTTTCCATCCCATTAAAAATGCACTAATGGCCCTAACCGGTTTGGCTCAGTGGATAGAGCTTTAGCCTGTGGACCCAAGGATCCCAGGTTCGATTCCAGTCAAGGGTATGTACCTTGGTTCCGGGCACATTCCTGGTGGGGAGTGTGCAGGAGGTAGCTGAATGATGTTTCTCTCCCATCGATGTTTCTAACGCTCTCATCCTCTCTGTAAAAAAAAATCATTTTTTTTTTTTTTAATGCTCTAATGCTGCCGTAGGTTGGGTCCAAGGAGTTGAGGTGGTTTGTGCAGATTCACTCCTTTACCCTCCGGGTCTGTGTTCAGATCCACTACCCTCCTTATTTTCAAATAAGACATCCTGCTTTTGAAATGCATGCTCCAGATCTACTCTGCTTTGAGAAAGCCCAATATATGAAGCAGGCAGCAAACAGGCAGATATTCCCCATTTCAAAAGGTTTTGGAAAATAAACAGAGAGCTGCTAAAGGAAATCTATACTGGGAGCTGAGAAGCCTGGGTTCATCTCATCCATCCATCAATGCATGAGTGTATTTGTTCTTCTCTAAACAAGCACGAAAATGGGTCCCAGACCCTCTGCTAGGCATGGAGGTTAAAAGGTGACTAAAACAGGATCTCCCGCAAACATTCCAGGCAGGCCTGCCTCCTTCCGCCAGTGATCAGCTGTGTCCTTGAGTTAGACGCTCAAGCAATGTGGGTCTCTGATCTCCCTTTTGAAGCAGATAAATAATAGCTGACTTCCCTCTAGCTTGCAGAACCAGAAGGTAGTAAACCTGTGCATTTAAGTGTTTCTTTACAGATCATTAACTACTATCGGGAATGGATGGTCATAGAAATAATAGAATTTTTGAGCTAGAAGACACCAAAGAAATCAACTCTTCCAACCTTTTCACACACAGAAATCGGAAATTTGAGAACTAAAATGTTAGGAGCCTCTGTCTGCTGAAAATATATCCAAATGAAAACAAAACTTCTTTGCAATAATGACCAAAAACAGGGTTAAGTGAGGTGAATTATACTAATTTGGAGGTAGAGGTGGCTCAGGAATAGCAATCAGAAAAAAATGGGTTCTGGTCTTGAATTTTTCACTAATCAGCCAAGTCCATGAATGAGTGATTTAACATCTCTTGACCCCCAACTCTGTCATCTATCCAATGAGAATTACAAAAATAAAAACATAGCGCAATGAGAAGACAACAGCTTTTTTTTAAAAAATACATTTTATTGATTTTTCACAGAGAGGAAGGGAGAGGGATAGAAAGTCAGAAACATCGATGAGAGAGAGAAATCGATCAACCGCTTCCTGCGCACCCCACACTGGAGATGTGCCCGCAAGCAAGGTACATGACCCCGACCGGAATCGAACCCGGGACCTTTTAGTCCGCAGGCCGACGCTCTATCCACTGAGCCAAACTGGTCTCAGGAAGCCAACAGCTTTGGAGTCATATAGATCTCAACTTGAGTTCTGCCTGTCACATTTTAGCTGTGTGACCTGGGGTAAATTACCTAAAAGTAACTCTCTGAGCTTCATCTTCCACTTCTGTAAGGTTGGAATAATTCCACCTCACTAATGGGGTTATTAGATTAAAGATGGTGAAGCACACAAAGCTTTGAACATGGGGAGTTATGAATATTAATTCCTCTCCCTTCATAGATAACCTCTTGTGACATTAAAATCCTATGACTATGAAATGTTTCCTTAAAAAATGATCTCTTATAAGTATTTTGGCTTTATCACTTGCTCACCCTACAAGGTAAGGAGGAGCTAGAAACGTTTTTTTTCTACAAGAAGATGGAATAGGGATCCAGAAGTATAACAGTTCAGTCAAGGTCATTGCAGGTTAGCCACAGAAAAGGGAATGGAACCAGGTGTCCCTGCTTTTAGCTTGGAGGCATTTCTGAAAACAGCCTTCTGTGGCTAAGAGAGGGAGCCTCCTTCCATCAGCCACCTTACATGAACTCAAATGGTTTAAAATAATAGTCAAAATGTGTGTTGATTGTACCATTGGAACCCAACTTAATGGAGAAACAAAGGTGTAAAGAAATTCTCCCAAGATTGAACTCATCCATAAAGTAAATCTTCTTATTCACATCACACAGCCTTGGAATTATCACCATGGTGCATGCAAGTATGTTGAATTTGTATCTCTGTATCACCAAAAAGACTTAATCTCTCTTTTTAAAATATTTTATTATTATTATTTTTTTTTACAGAGAGGAAGGGAGAGGAAGAAAGAATTAGAAACATTGATCAGCTGCCTCCTGCAACCCCCTACTGGGGATGTGCCCAAAAACAAGGTACATGTCCTTGACTGGAATCAAACCTGGGACCCTTCAGTCTGCAGGCCAATGCTCTAACCAGTGAGCCAAACCAATTAGGGCCAAAAAGACTCAATCTCCAAGGCCATGAAAGGAATCTTCTCTTCAGCCCCATAGTCACATTCATGACCTTTGATATGAAGCCCCAGAAGAGTATTTTCCTGCCTGAAATGTATTATACTTCTCTCCTACACACTTGCTGAGAACACAAGAGAAAGAAAGGTCAAAGGGGCCTGAAGCTTCTGGAGACAATAGTCAACACATCTGCTCATGCCTGGGTAAGAGACCTAGTGCTTTCACAGGCTTCAAAGAAGGGACCTGGGAGGCCCAAGTCTTAGGAATACATGGCCCACTTTAAGGCCAAAGCCAGAAACTGATGATAAATGAAAAAAGACTTTTCAAACAGAATAAATGCAAATGAGGAAAGAAGCCCGTGGTTAGGGAAGTGATTCTAGCAAGTGGCTATATAAATGTCTTTATATTGTTATTTCCAATATTAGTTTGTTGTTCCTCCATGAAAGCTGATTTATTTGAAATGTTATTACTAGAAACACCCTAATCTTTTGGTAATAATTCATATACTGGAAGATTACAGTTTTGGAAGGCAGCCCAGTGCTGTCTGGAATCCTATTTATGGATTAAAGGATTTGAACAGCATTGCAAGCAAGATCTCTAAAGAGTAGGATAATGTAAACCTGGTTCCATATAAAATGCTTTACCCCAGCTATTGTAACCCCATTAAAGTCAGGTTGTTGGAGGACACTGGCCATACGGACTTTTATTTCAGTAAATCAGGATATCACTACCCCTGAAGAGCAGGGATGTTTCAAGTCCACTTACCCCTTGTTTTAACCAACTATGCTTAACTTTGTGCTTCTTCTCTCTCCTGGGCTGGGACATACCAACCTCACATGATAGGTCTTGACTTCTTGAAAGACTCTATCCAGGTGTGTGGAGAGCGGCTACAGTGTTTGGACAGGTTCAAGCCTGGGACTAATGAGAGGGCACAATCCCCTCGTGGCAAAGCCATGTGCAAGTCCCAGCACAATTATAGCCCAAGGCTGTAGTTGTGAGCTTGACCTTATGGTCCGAACCTGTGGTCCTACGTGGCTGAGTGATATGGGCTGTGGGAGGTGCAGCAAGTAAACAAAGCTTGATCAGGTGCATGCAGTTATGTAGATTGGAAACCCACGAGAACATTGTAAACATCTTACCAAGCCCTTACTTTGCCTCGTGGAATCTGGCTATAAAATAAAGATTCGGCTTGCAGGCCGTGGCACTGTCACTAGCTCTCCATCAATAAGGACAGTGTCCCACCCAGACCCAGCTTTTTTTATCTTGTCTGTCTTTTCCCAATCCTCTCAGGCTCACCAAACCTGGCTGTGCTGGTGTGGCACACAGGTGAAGAAATGAAAAATATAATTTGTCAAAGTAAGGGCAATAGTGAAATTAATAAGTTTATCCACAGAGCCAGGTAAACGTGTACCAAGTGCCTTTTGTTCTTAGAAACCTTCAGGTTAAGATTGATCTCACTCAACCAAACAGACCCCCATGAGCTCCAAGACAGAAGAGCCTTGGCACACTCTACCCTGTGAGGACTTGGGGAGCTGTGATGTCCAACAGGCCATGGAAGGATTGTGGGAGCTCCACTCAGCGTCCCACTATTTTTGGCTGTGTTGCCATGAACTGGCCATTTAACCTCTTTGAATCTGAGCTTCATCTTTCAAGAGATACTATCTACTTGCAAAATTGTTGAGAATTTCATGCGGTCATCTGTGACAAATGTTTAATACATAGAGGGTAGTGAGGGATAATAGCACCCGTCACTGTTATCAAATAGACACAGTATGGAAAGATGATCACCAGTTTCTAAATCAAAACTCCTGATTTTGTCCTCACTTCTGTCACAAACTCCTTCAAAGATATAAACCCAAGGGGTTTATCAGAACAGGCTGAGCTCAGTAGAAGAGGGACAGTGGCAAGAAGCAAGAGAGAAGGATAGACCAATGTCACATTCCCTTTCAGCAAAGACACTGCCTATTAACATAGTCATCAAGCATCTCATGGACGTCATCTGCCACATAAATAATGAATCGTAATTCTAATTATACCACCATCTAAAACTTGACTTGGGAAGTCTTTATTTTTCCCCTTCCAACTTATTTCAGTCTCCTCAAGCAGATCCTCTTTTATTTTATGACTTCCAGCCTGTTCAATGATTCAGGCCTGGGTTCTGACTTTAGACATAGTACTCAAGCGGGGATGTCTTCTCAGGTCCCTGTGAAACGGGGCAGTTGGAGGTTCCACGAAAGCTTAGAACAATATTGTTTAAAAGGTGGGCTTTGGACTACCCGTATTAGATTCAGTGGAGGGGATGACCTTCTTTTTTTTTTTTAATATATTTTATTGATTTTTTACAGAGAGGAAGGGAGAGAAATAGAAAGTCAGAAACATCAATGAGAGAGACATCAATCAGCCGAATCCTGCATGCCCCACAGTGGAGATGAGCCCGCAAGCAAGGTACATGCCCCCGACCGGAATTGAATCTGGGACCTTTCAGTCCACAAGCCGACGCTCTATCCACTGAGCCAAACCGGTCTCGGCTGACCTTCTTTTAATATGTGGATTTCTGGGTTCCACGCCAGAGCCATTAAGTCAAAATATTTGAGCATCGGCCCTACATTTCTACACGTTTATCAAGTTCTCCAGAGGAGCAGGATGCATATTAAACTTTGAAAATGGCTCTAATCTAGGGATCTCTAGGGAAGTCCAGTGGGTATCCGTGTCCTTCAGGATTTCCACAGAGCATGGTGAAGAAAACATTCATAATGTGCTTCACTGTTCAAAAAAATGCTTTCACAAACATTATTGCATACTAAAGAGTATGCATAGGAACAACACAAACATGTTCATGTTGCAAATTATTTCTATTGATAAACAACACAGTGCACATTATCGATCCAGCACTATCAGAGAAAAGGCTGTTCTACAGAAACAAATTTGCTAGAAAAACTGGGATTTAACCTTTTGAATGCTAAGCATTTGAGACAATTAATTAGAGTATTTTTTGAACAAATTATATACACCCTGCCTTATTAAGCAGAGGATTGCAAACATTGATTCAAGGTCATGGTTAGGAGCATCTGCTTTGCTTCCTGTGGGGCCATAGAAGCAGTGAGGTACAGTATATGGACGCATGATGTACTCTGGGCTCTATCTGTGTAAAACACTCTTTGTCCTGCCATTTGCAGGCCCAAGCTTGAGGCGTTCTGCTTATCATTTATAGTTGTGTGTTTTCTTAACTTCTATTTAAATTAACTATCGAATGAGGTTCCTGCCAATAGGACACAAAGTCCCCCTGCCCTCACCCTTTCTTATGTAGCAATTCTGAGGTAGAAAAAAAATTAAGGAAGTCTTATAATTGTAAGTCTTACAATTATAAGAAATTGTAAGAGAAGAAATCAACTCTGAGTTTTGTAAAAGATGATCTTGGAGTAATGTTCAGAGTTACATGGATTATATTTTATCTGCTCAGAGGCCTTTCATCTTATCTCTAGCCCCTGCATTGTTCAGGAAGCTGAGGTGAGTCTGTATCTGGCCCCTCCCTAAGTGGGTTTAACAGTGGCATACCTCCATGGCTCTGAGAGCCAGAGTGCCAGTTTACCAGGAGGATCACGACCAAGAACCTAGACTCACATTTCGAATAGTCACTGTGCCTACATTATGGAGAATGGACCGGCAGAGCACAAGACAAGGGGCAGGGGTGGCTCTTGCAGTAATCCAAGCAAAATTTTTTGAAAGTGTTAACTGAATCTGTGGTGGTTAAAGGAGAGTTGGGCACCAACAAATCCCAGCCTAGGGGAGAGCAGGTACTTGGCAAGGGAGAAGGATGGGACCTGATGTTCTTTGCATCAGAGAAGGGACAGCATCCTATTTATTATCTTCCTCAGGCCCTGCTAGTAAAATGGTTTGCTGAGAACCACCACACAGAGGGGAAAGTTGATTGGTGATCATCTCTCCCTTGGGCCCTGTCAACCTCATTCCTCTAGAAGTTGTCAATTGCATGTTATTGAAGAGGCCAATTCCACATCACCCTGAAGCACCTCACATAAGTAACAGGGGTAAATAACTGGTGTGGTCAAAAATCCAAAAGAGTCAGGTGGACTGTTACGTAGTAGATTCTGATACTGAGAGGAGAGGGCATTTAGGGGCCTCTTTCTCTCCAGCCCCGCAGAGCTTACCCAGAGCTTCACAGGACTTGGGTACGGGTTTATGTGCCCATGGAAAACAATGTGCAAAGAGAGTTGTTGCCCCACTTCAAGAGCCTATAAATAATGACTTTTTACTTACACAATGTATTAAAATAATGATCACCACACTCTTTCTATGACATTCAGAACTCAGTCCATTAATAAAACCACAGCAGCAGCAAGGAGCTCACACCTCAGGGCCACAACCACTGCAGGAGTTGCCAAAGTCCCATCAGAATCAAGATAACTAGGTCTGTGCTCCTTCCTCCTGGATTGAAAAGGGGACTCAGCTGGTCTGAGTAACAAATCCACCCAAACCAACTGAACTTAGTATAATGGGAAAGAGGAGAAAGCATAGCAGCTGAACTATTGGAAAAGTGGGGGGGAAGGGGAAAATTCAAGGAAACTTCATTAATTTGGGTGGAATAGAACCCTGGTTCTCAACTCACCATCTTTATTTGGGGGGATTTTGGGGTGTTGATAATGAAGGGTGGGCTATAGTACAATCTAATGAAATGTAAGGTCTCAACCTCCTATTTTCTACCTTCCCAGTCTATACCTGCATTTTAGAAACAGATCTTCTTTAGGCAGAGTCCCTCTGCCTAGTGAATAATTCAGAATCCCCTGAGACTGGCTTCTAGCTAAAGAGGATGCAGGATTCTGAGACTAGATCTCCAATAATACCCAAAACCTCACCAACCAGCCAAGCCACCCTCTGACCACTCCTCCACCCTTTCCCACCCCATCCTCACTCCGCCCCTGCCTGTGGAAGTGCTACTTTGAAATCCCATATGGTCAAGCAGGCTTCTTCACCTCACCATTTTATCTTGTTTTGAAGATGGTGGGCAAGTACAGGTGCAGGAATGGCAGATGTCAACTTTCGAAGACATTCTTCCTCTCAGACACAAGCCTTTCATCTCACTCCTGGTTTCAGGGAAAATGGCTGAAAGTAACGGGATTCTTGTTTTGTATGTATGTCAACAGTACCACTCTGTGTGGTCGAGGTGTTGTGCTGTTACCTTAGCCCAGCGCTTGAAAGTTGCTGAGGAAGGATAGGCCTCAGGATGGCTCATGGACAGAAGGCCTTGAGTCCCTTACCTGGAGTAATTTGAGAACACTTTGCCTCCAGCCTAATCCAAATTATCCCCCAGATCAAAGTATCTTCATATGTCTGAATGTCCACCATGATAGAATATTGATTGCCAGTAATCTGCTATTAAAATATAAAGCAACTTGGTAAGGATTTTACAGTCTGACTTTTATCAGTCATTAGTATTTCAGTGTGTGTGTGTGTGTGTGTGTGTGTATGTAATTGATTTCACAGAGGAAGGGAGAAGAAACAGAAACATCAATGATGAGAAGGAATCATTAATCAGCTGCCTTCTGCATGCCCCATACTGAGGACTGAGCTTGCAACCCGGGCATGTTCCTTGACCAGGAATCGAACCGGAAACTCCTGGTTTATAGGTCAATGTTCAACCACTGAGCCATGCCAGCCAGGCTAGAATCTCAGGTTTTTATCCAGAAAAACATATATATGGAATAAGTAATAAAAGCTGGAATTATTCAGGCACTGAGTGCCAGGTGAGAAAAGATGGGTTAGACAGGTTTTACTTTACAATAGAAAAGGAGCATTCATAGAGAAGGTGGGTAGATAAATGAAAGTCAACAATAACTCCTCTATTCCCCACTAAGCCATTTGTTTGAAGCCGATCTTGACCACAGGCTCAGTCTCCACTGGATTGTAGGTGCTGTAGAGATTCCCATAGAAATGCAGGGTACAGATTTGCTCTTAAGTACAACTGGAACACATTTCTTGTGAATTGACGTTTCTATAGCAATGTATCAATGCAAAACATCTCTAGTTTTTACAAGGACTGTATCAGCCATTCTGTCAGACTTTCAGTAAACATTTGTTTGCTGGCACTTTAATTCTATCTTCACTGCCTGCACAGCTGCTGACCCCCAACTGGGAAAGAACACTTTTCTGTCTAGTCATTAATGATGTATACAGAGTCACTTAAGAGAACTAGAGGCCCTTCTTCAAGGAAGCATGTTTTCTTTTTCTCCTTTTGTAAAGCAAATAACTGCCTCCAAGTAGATATGCCATTTAAAGTGTTTCCTACATTGGGATCTCAA
This sequence comes from Lasiurus borealis, assembly GCA_004026805.1. Classification (NCBI taxonomy): domain Eukaryota; kingdom Metazoa; phylum Chordata; class Mammalia; order Chiroptera; family Vespertilionidae; genus Lasiurus; species Lasiurus borealis. Next base: position 53,640 of record PVJN01009021.1, read on the forward strand.
GTACCCTCATTAGAGAAATAAGATAGTAGAATGTCATATTTTTTTACTGAATTTAAGGTAGTAGGTTTATTTGAGGGAGAGGAGAGCTTAGAATGGAAGGCTGTTAAGCTTCAGAATAGTTTACTAAAAAACAATTTGAGGAGTTTCTTCTGCAGAGATATACTGACTTGGGGAGGTCAAGGTTGCAGACCTGCCTAAAGAGCGGGCACCTGCATAGGTGAGCCCAGGAGCTCCCTTCCAAGCATCATCATTCTAAGTCCGGTCTCCTTTGGGTCCTTTGACAAAGCAAGAGAGCAGAATGCCTAGCCCCTCCTGTCTTCCTAGCCTGCTGAACAATCTAATGAAATAAAAGCCCAGGTTTCCGTCAGAAGTAAATCAGAGGGGTCCACCCACAAATTCTGAACAGTGCCCATCTAGATAAATAAAATGTGACATTCATAACAAACACACCAAAAAGCAGATAAAGGATGAAAGCCCTCAGCATTAATGCTGGAAAACCTTTGGCAATAAATAAGTAATATTATAATAAAAGATATTATAATGTGTTGTCATTTATGTGGAGAAATGTAATACAGTCTGAGGAGGAAGATAGATGGCTCAAGTTGTTTCCCTGACAGTGGAAGTAATAGCTATTGAATGTTGTGTTTAGCATATCATAAAATCAGTGTTAGCAGGGGAGACAGCCCTCGAGCCTTCCCGAAGTCCACATTCAGCCTTTTGACATCAGCAAGAAAAAGGCCTGGAATGCAGCTCACCCAGATTGGATGGCCTCAATTCATACCAAATGGGAAGAGACAGAGCCTCCGCTCCACCCTCAGTCTGAAGTGGAAATGAACTTGGGGGTGACTGGAGAAAGTCTTTCTTCAGCCCACTCTGTACTTGCTATCCCCAAGAGGCTCCTGCCAGTTGCAAGAGCTGAGCTGCAAAACTTGAATTCATGTAGCATTAAAAACTTCCCTGAGGATGATGGTGGCCAGTTCTCCTTGTACAGTGAGTCACTAGGGGCCAATTTAGTTTCCTTTATAGGTGTTAAAAATTCTCCTCACTCCACCAGTCCTTGTCGCCGTCGTCATCATCATCATCATCATCATCATCATCATCATCTCAACCACATTGCCAGAAACTTCCCCGTTATTTATTATGTTATATTCCATCCACCTGAAGGAGAAGAGAAAGCCATGTGCATCTTTGAGACAATAGAGCTTGCTGGAGACATGCAGCCCTGCTCATTGTAGGGACAGGAAAGCCAGTAGGCAGAAAGAATTCAGCCAATTGCTAACACAGGAGGGGTCCTTCATTTGTGCCAAAAGCATGAAAAAAGAACATTATTTTATTTACTTTCTTCTAATGCCAGAAAAGCCCACTGACAAAATATCCTGGGCAAAATATCATTTTTGGAGATACAAAAAATTAAAACAATAAACTAAGGGGAAGTTTACATGCACCCAAATGAATTTTTTCATTCTGAAACAGCCTACGGGTGGATTTGAAAAAGGATCAGGACAGACCTCTGCCTCTGCCTCCCAGGAGCGGAAATTAGGGGCACTGGTATTTGAGTACTGCTGCTCCGGGCCCCACAGCCTGGGAGAATAGGGACCCAAGATTCTGTGATGCGGCTGGGTTCAGAAAATGGCGGGGAGCGGTGACTAGAGGAAAAGATATATCTGTCTTATCTCCTGAAAGGACTTGACTAACCAAGACTTCTCTTCCTTTCCATCTGATCCTCAAGATGGAATTTTATCAGAAACCTCTGGCTCCACCATCAACTCAGAGATGGAAGAAAGGGTCCTTTATTTCCCAAAAAAACTAAGACCCACCAACTGTTCCCATTATATATTGAAAGAGAAAGAAAGGTTTTCAAGAAGGGCTCTTGGGTGGAGGTGGAGTGCTGAGCAGAGGGTGAAGGCTATATGTGAGTGAATGATTGGGGAAGGGGACTGACCAGTAGCAGCAAGTGGCAGGCTACCTTTTTCTTTCCCTGGGTCCTGGCTCATTAACCTTATAGGGAAAGGAGGCAGACATCGAGGATCTATTCAGAGGGTTCTGTGCTAGGTGGTATGTGAGGGACAAATGCAACCCATTTCCTAATCTCAAGGAAGTGAAGAGATATACACTCTTGAAAATGAGGACATGACCAGGCAGAACAGCTTTTGTTCCCTCACAAGATCAGTGAACTAGGCTCTGATGCCCATGGCCACGTTCTGGTCAATGTAATGAGCTGACACAGGAAACACAGCTTGAAATAGAGGTTATGACCCTGAGCTTTGAAATCCTATGTACTTGAATCTGCATCTTACTTTGACTACTTAATACTTTGGCAACACTTGGAAAGTTATCTAAAACTCTCTGAACAATGGGTTTTAATACATAAAAACCAGACAGTCGTTGTTGCTCCTGCATGATACAATTTAATGAGTTAATGGATGTAAAGCACTTAGCACAGCATATAGTAAATGCTCAATAAACGCTAGCTGAAAGGATGCTGAAGATGTGCCAGGTACTGGGTTTAAGGCTGGGCTACCAGATGGTTAATGTGTTGCTCTCCAGGAAAGTAGAATCAAATAATGTAGCAAGATGGCAAAAAAACAAAAAACAAAAAACATAATGAGCTGCCTGTTTTTGCTATGATATTGGAAATACAATAAATTCTTTGTTGGAATTGTTTCTTTTGAGGGAATTTTTGAGATTGGAAATTTTCATCATTCAAATGTTCACAAAGGAGGCAACTTATTGAATTAAAGACCTCCAAATACAAAAATAGGATCTATGATGATTCTAGACTGTCCTATCCCAATTCCAGCTGAAAGTAGGTATATGACCTTTGGAGGTTAATTAATTAAAATATTTATTAAGCACCCACTGTGAGTCAGGCACAATGGTGTTAAAGATATAGCAGTTTTGGCATAAACTGGTGGTGTTCACCAATATCCACATTATCCTTTTCTTCCTAGGCATACTACAGGACTACATATCCCAGCCTCCCTTATAGTTAGGTGAGGCCATGTGACTTGAATTCTGGCCCTAGGAATCTGAGCAGCAGTGAGGTGCTCCACTTTCAGGTCTCACACATAGAAAACTCCCACCCATGACTACTTTCTCATCCTACGTCTACCAGCTAAAGTTGGATCCCTTCACGGATCAAGAGAAAAATGTAGCCAAAGATGGAGATGAATCCTTGAATTCTGGGTCCACATTGAATTGTGATATGAATGAGAAATAGATGATCATTTTGCTAAATAACTGAGATTTAGAGGTTTATCTGTTACAAAAGTTAGAGTTATTTTCATATCTAACAAAGCAGTGCACAAGATAGACTTGTCTCTAGACTATTAGACTCTAAAAAATGAATAATTAAGCAAGTAATTATAATGTAGGCTGATGAATGTTAGGACAGTGAAAAGACAGAGAAATGGGAGAGACAGTACCATGACCTAAACTAACCTAGGAGTTAGGGAAATTGTCTAAGAAAAGGTGCCATTTATGCTGAGACATGGAAGATGGTTATTACTCAGCTAGGGCTGCCATAACAAAGTACCACAGACTGAGGAGGGGAGGACTTAAACAACAGGAACTATTTCTTTATGGTTCTGGAGCTGGAAGGAGTAGATCAAGGTGTCAGTAGGGTTGGCTTCACTCAGAAGCCTCCCTCCTTGGCTTGCAGAACATTGCCTCCTCACTGGTCCTCATGTGGTCTTTCCTCCACGTGTACACATGTCTATGTCCTCATCTTCTCTTCTTGTAAAAACACTGGTCATATTGGATGAAGGTCCACTCATATCACCAAAATTACCTTTTAAAAGACCCTATCTCCAAATTCAGTCACATTCTAAGGCACTGGGTTAGGATGCCAACATGTAAATTTTGGGGAACACAATGTAGCCCATGATGGATGGACAAGAGTTGCCCAATTAAAGGATTAGGGTGACCTCGGGTTCTCTCTCTGGTCCAATGATGAGAGCTGGCACAGGGAAGGTAGGAAGATGAAATGAGAAAAAAGCTCAAATTTCTAAGGGGCAAAGTGGCAAAGCCATTCAACCAAGGATTCAGATCACAGCCTGACAATAGTGCTTTGATTGCAGATTTGGAACTTAAGAGATTAAAAATCAAATTGTAGGAGGGTAGGTGTCAGCAGCATACCTTAGCTCTCCGGAGATGCAAAGAGATTGACTGCAGCTGTGGTGTGTGGCCCAGAAGCCTCCATGGGGCTACTATGCTTGCTAAGAAGTCCCAGGAGGGTCTTTTAGAGCAAAGATTGGCCCCAGAAGTCAGATCACAAGAATGATAGGTACCTGGCCATGTGCAGAGATTGAAGATCAATGAGTGAAAGATCAATGTGAATAAATGATCTATTAATACATACAACAGGTTCCCAGCAATTAATCTCCAGGAGGATGACAGCCCGCCAGTTACAGTGAACTGCTGATGGTGATTGACATAATGGGATCGTCTGCAGCTGCCGGGCTGCTGAGCTGGTGATATTCACATTTATTTTCCTGCTTGCATCGAGTGGTTTCTGGGGCAGCTCTGGAGTTTGGAGCTGAAAACATCCTTCTCAGAAGACCGAAATAGTCTCCTCTGAGAGAAGGCATACATGAGCAGATCCAGGACCAATGTCTGATCTGGAAGCAAAAGAGAGAGAGGGCCCTTTATTTGTGAAACTGATTAGTTAGGCCTTTGTAATAGAGAGCTTGGTTAGAAGAACTTGGAAAGCGCCGTTCAGAAATCAGGAAAGTCACCACCCATTGGAGGACTGCCTTTGTGAAAGCAGAACTGCATATTCCTGAGAAATGTGTGCTTTCCCTCGGTGCTTTCAGACGAACACCTCGAGCCAACCTTATGCTTCCAAAATACATCACTCCCCACGTGCGGTCTTCTAAACCTAGAATGTTGAGTGTCTGAGTAGTGAATCCTAGTTATTCTTCAAAGTCCATCTCATAATCTCGAAAAGACCTTTCCCAGGTAGTTTGGATGCTATGCTGAGTACAGAGTAGCAACTCATAACAAATGTCAAAGGCTGGGGGGAACCCCAACAGGAGGTGGGGTGATTGGGGGATGACTACATTCATCCCTGCAGGCTGATTGTCCTGATCTGCCCCCACTGGAGGAGCGTCAGCCAAGAAGTCCTTTGGTGCCGGGAAAGCAGACAGGCGTTTCTTCTTGGCAGAATGTGTCACGTTTACAGGACACATGAGCCAACTGCTGAGAAAGGTCTGACTGAGACCAGTGAGATAAGACAGACAGTTATATATTAGGCTGAGGAGGAAAATCCCATGACCTGGCATTATGGGGCGAGGGGCAGAGCTGAGGGAGGAAGGCCCTGTGCATCCCTCCCAAGAGGCTTGGAAAGCAAGGATGACACTGCAGGTTGAGCCTTTGCTCCAAATGAGCCCAGAAATGGTTTCACCTGGGCAGACTGGCCCTCCATTCACAGCCCATCTGCTGGAGCTGGAGCTGCTTGGACTCCTTCATAGAAAGGGATAGGCACTCACTCGGACCACGGCACCGTCTTGAGAGGAATCTGTATCTGATTAGTAAGCAGCTGAGCACAAAGAATAACCCAGGAGACAGATGTGCACAGTTGTTCCTCTTTCCCCAGCAGCCACACAGGAGTCAGCCCTCTGGACAGACTATGGAACACACAGAAGAGGCATAGGTTGCAAAAACCTGACCCAACTTGGAAACTTTTCCCTGTCATCATTATCCACCCAGGTCAGCCCTAAACACCAGTGATTGTGACCTTGATTTTTCTGATGACTTATTTAGAGTAGCTTCAGGCCAGGCTGGCAGGGAAACCAGAGAAATGAGGGAACCAATCCTTTCCACACCCTCAAGAATTGCATGAGCCCTCCCTGCATGCCAGGTGAGAACTTGAGACACCTGGGGTATGGGCATAAAGAGAGGAATTGGCCTAGTTGCACCTTTCCCCTGAGCAGGAGGAAAAGAAAGCAGAGGTCGCCCTTAGGACCCTTCAAACAGACAAACTTCCTGGCTGAACACGGTGGGATCTCAGACCACTGGCTCCTTTTCTGCACCTTGCCTGACAACTTACTCCTCAAAACATGCTCCAGAAAGGACAGCCGCAAAGAGGGTGCTAAGACTGTGGGCTCTTAGGCCCCTGCCCAGACCCCGTGCTTCCCTGCCTGGTCTCGTAGCTGCAATCCTGGCCAAGGACAAGAAGGTGGACTCCCCCAGGCTCCAGTTCCCTCAGATTTTCTCCTTGAAACCCTTGTCTCCCTCTGCCCTGATGTTGGGGTCTGCGATTACTGTGCAAGAGCACTACCTGCCTTTCTGTTTTATCCCAAGGACACAGCAATATTTAAATTCTGAGTCACAGAAAGCAGGCGCGTGTGATAAGCACAAAATTTCCCCATGAATTAAGAATAGAACGGAGAGTGACTTTTCTCATTTGCGGAAAGAGCAGGATTCATTGTGTCCCCTTGCTTGCTCACAGCCACCCATTCAGCTCTGTCTTGCCCACACTTACCTCTTCCTCCGCCTGCCGGCTTCCTTGACCCAGGAAAGTGGCTGGCAAGGAAGCTGGGCGCATCAGGGGACGGGGTCTCTGTACCCCCAAAGGGAGGGACTGGTCAAGTGGTTCAGACCACAGAGGGGCCCTCCCTGTCTCCATCTGTCCAGATGGCTTTCAGATTCTGGTCCCCCTCACCATGCACTCCTCACACTGCTCTTCTGCCTGTGGCTCATCCAAAGTGGAGGGCTGCCTGTGAGTGCTTTCTCCTGCCCCCCCTCACCCCCCCCCCATTCTCCCCCAAACCCCGGAGCTCACCCTCCCTCTCCCTCATGCTCTGGCTTTAATCCTTCTTTGCTTGGCTGCACACGACTCCCCCTCTCCTCGGGGAACCAGAAATGGCAGATGGCAGCCTGGTGTTTGAGACATCTTCACAGGTGAGTGCATATGCCCCAAACTGGAAAGCATCCCATTGGCCACTCTTCGTGGTCTGGACATGTGTACCCTTAGAGGCGGCGTGGTGTGTAAGGAGACGTTCGCAGGCTGGCTGGCGTTCAAATCCCAGCACTGCCTTTTAACATGCGCATGACCTTGCGCAACCCTTGGAGATAATTTTTTTCTCTGAGTTCTTCTCCCGTGAATGTAAACTAATAATACCCACTTCATAATGTGGCTCCTGGCACATAAGCTGTCAGTTTTTCTCGGCTTCCTCTCCTTCCTCACAACCTCTTCTGGTGGGTTGGGTTCCACCTCACCTGTTCCTTGTTTCTGGATATGAATGCTGCGTTCCTCACCCTCTGCTCTCCACACCCCCAGCAGCCCTTTGTTCCTAAGACAAGTGGTCATTGCACCCGGGGCTCCCAGAGGTGGCCTGTCCTTATCTTCCCAGATGAAACAATTCGCCATTGCCACTGTCAGCAGCTTTGGGACAACGTGGACTCCCAAAAGCCCAGGACACACAGCCACCTGTCCCCTGCACCTGTGCACACCCAGGTGGCTCACTCAAGGGGCTCTATCCTGGGTTCGCTTTTTGGCCACTACCCAACATCTTCATTACTGAAAAAAAAAAAATCTGGACAGATCAATTAAGATTTAATTACTATTCTATAATTAATCCAAAATAACTATTGTGATCTTTTAACTAAGGATTGATTTTGGAACAAAAATAAAACCCTAAGCATAGTTCTATACCAGTTCCTTTCCTCAGGGAGGCTTTAACTTGATATTCTCAGGAGATGTGCACTGAACATAATAGTTTTATCACCTCTTATTAAAGCTTTGATACATGCACTTCAAAGGAGTGGCTGTTTTCCTTCCCATTTGAAGTCGAGGAATCTGCTCCGGCATCTGGGCCGTCTGGAGGGACAGCTGCTCTCTGTAGGGCTCAGAGCACCGGCCTTTGAGAACAGACAGGACTTTCTGATAACTCCAATCCTCCGGCAAGCTGTTTATTTCCCTTTCCTTGATCTTATCAGGGGCGGAGGCTGGAGGACAATATAAACAGGGGCTTCTATAATGTGGACCAGCACCATTTAGTGGTCAGGAAGGGTGCCCTGACCCGGAAGACAGATGCAAGCCAAGAGTTGGAGGCAATCATGGAGATCCCCTGGCCCACCCACACGTTCTGTGCTAGAACCTTCTCAGCAGCATTCTGGTCCTCTGGTGGGCACCTTATCTCTGCTAGTTAGCTTTCAGCACTTGCGGGCTGGCTAATCAGAAGTCTGCCATATTTGGCTCCTGCCAATCATTGTTTTAATCTTCTGTGCATTGAGTCAATAACCTCTCCCCCATCGCACCATTCGTAGTCCCCAGCTCTGCCCTCTGGACTACAATGGCACAATCCAGTTCATCTTTTCCAGAAGACCCTTTCAAACATCTAGAGACACACTACCACTGCCAGTATAATAAGATGCCCAAAAGGAACTAAAGTTATTTGGCTCTTAGGAAATCATGGATGCTCCTAGTGATCACTTCTATTCCGTATGTGTTCACATGCCATCAGCTTAATTATAAGCCCTAGGATTTTTCCAAGAGTGAGCAAGTTCTCTTCCTAATGCATTGCCAGCTTTCTCAACCAATCTCCTGTGGACAAGATGTCCAGACATTCTCAGAGAGATCTGTCAGTGTCCCTCCTAAGCAAGCATGGGGCCCAGAACCGACCACAGTGCTCTGAGGTCTGGGGACTTCTCACTAGGCTCTGAAGATAGCCCAGGCATAGTATTTGTACATAAATAACCTGCATGGTAGATAAAATATTTATAATAAGATGCATATGTATTTGCATGTATATTTACATATCTATTAAAATATATAGTAAAATACATATTTATTCATATACATATGCAAATATAATCCATAATAAATAAAAATATATAAGAAAATATACATATTTACATATGTATTAAAATATATATAACAAAATACATATATATTTGTATATATAATATATAGCCTACTAAAATCTACATTCATATA